>NDGN011540987.1:0-12155 GCA_002564285.1 Tympanoctomys barrerae | reverse complement strand
TCTCTCTCTCTCTCTCTCTCTCTCTCTCTCTCTCTCTCTCCCTCCCTCCCTCCCTCCCTCCATATCAGAATAGACAGATAGATCAGGACTACACTGGGGTCTCCCCACGCCTCGCTTTCGCTGACGTTTCCACCTCCTGCCTCCCACACGTTTTTCCCAAACTGGCACTCCAGGCTCCGGACCAGGGATTGGGAACAGCCAGCATCAGACATCGCCACCTCACCCCAAGACTGGTGCCATCCGACTGTGCATGTGGGTGCGGGTGTAAGCTGGCTTGGGGCATCCAGTGAGTTGGGGGTAAGAGCTCCGCCCTCTCGCGCGACCTAAAAATCCCTAGATTCCCTGGGGACCACGAAACTCCCACTGCGAGGCATCTTCTCCCTCCCCAGCCGCCCACCCGTTCCCCCCCCCCCTTACCTCAGCACGCAGCCCCTCCTTGCGTGATGATGCAAACCAGTGGGGAGGGCGGCGCTGGGAAGGGTGGGGAGAACTAGAGAGCTAGCGAGCGAAAGAGGGAGGGAGTGGGAAGAGGAGGAGAGGGAGCCGAACGACCATTTAAAGCGATAGCAATCCCTGCCCTCACCCAGTGCTGGGCTGGTGGAAAGCGCGAGCAGCCAGCCGGGGAGCGCGAGCGCGGCGCGCTGGCCGGTGAACCCCGGAGCGCAAGGCGCCCCAGGCTGGCAGGCGCGGCGGGACACCCCCAAGCTCTCCGGCTGACCCTTCGCGGGCGCCCCCACCCTCTGTGTGGCAGAAATCCCCGGGCTTCCCCAGAGGGTCTTACTTGGAGGGGCCCGGACTCCAGCGAGCCCACCACCTTCCCTTCAGTCGCCGCCGCCGCCGCCACAGCCGCAGCCGGAGCAGCATGGTACAGCTGGGGAAGCTGCTCCGCGTCCTGACTTTGATGAAGTTCCCCTGCTGCGTGCTGGAAGTGCTCCTGTGCGCGCTGGCGGCGGCGGCGCACGGCCAGGAGATGTACGCCCCGCACTCGATCCGGATCGAGGGGGACGTCACCCTCGGGGGGTTGTTCCCAGTGCACGCCAAGGGTCCCAGCGGAGTGCCCTGCGGCGACATCAAGAGGGAGAATGGTATCCACAGGCTGGAAGCAATGCTCTACGCCCTGGACCAGATCAACAGCGATCCCAACCTGCTGCCCAACGTGACGCTGGGCGCGCGGATCTTGGACACTTGTTCCAGGGACACTTACGCGCTCGAACAGTCGCTCACTTTCGTCCAGGCGCTCATCCAGAAGGACACGTCTGATGTGCGCTGCACCAACGGCGAACCCCCAGTTTTCGTCAAGCCTGAGAAAGTAGTTGGAGTGATTGGGGCTTCGGGGAGTTCGGTCTCCATCATGGTAGCCAACATCCTGAGGCTTTTCCAGGTAGGGAGGCTCTCTCCGGGGCGGACCATGAAGTGGCTCCCTACACTGGTCACCCTAGGGCTGGCTTGGACTCCAGGGTACGCAGTAGGGTCAAGCTTCCCGCATTTCCACCCTGGAGGTCTCGCCGAGCCCCTCCCACCCCGCCCGGGGAGGTTCCTCCCCTATGTGGCTTGTTCCCCTTCCATCTCTCTCCCCGTCCACGCTCCACTCCATCCGACTTGACATCTTGGATTTATGATCCCATTTACAAGAAGCAATCTGTGAAAAACAAGGTGATGATTTAAATAGGTTTGCATTAGAGTGAAATATGGTCCGAAAACAGGCTTGTAAAAGTGCCCAGCTCCCAGGAGAATAGGTTAGGCGCATGGATTATGAAAGATGAGATGGTTCCTCAAAACTGGGTATTTGTCAAGTCCTTAGCTTCGCACCCACAAGCCTAGAGGGAACCTCAATTCCTTTGGAAATTTTCGGTAGGACCATGAGAAGGGACCTCCTAGACCGAGGGCTCAGTTTTAACCTCGATGTGGACATTAGTTGCCCGTCTCCAGGTGGCTTTCTGACTGGTAGGGATGACCAGAAGGAGAGACGCTATCTGCAGACTTGACCGCCCCCCACAACACACACAATGAGTTTCCTCCAGGCATTTGCTTGGTCTGTCTGAATTGCATTTGCAGCCCGACCACCGGGCAGGAGCTGAACTCTGTTTCTACTCTTGCTACTTCAGACCTCAGCCCAGAGATGAGCTCATGCTAACTGAGAAACAAAATTGCTTTCACTGCCTCCTCCCTCTGCCACCTCCTCACTTTCTACCTCCCTTAGGAAGCCGAAACCCCCATACTCCCAATTTCCCATCTAAGCTCTAAGGATAATGATTTCCAGTGCTAGGCTCAAAGTCACTTGGGGCAGTGGGGTGCGCTGCACGGGGCCCAGCAGATCTCCTGTGGTTCCGGGGTTCTGTAGGGCCAAGGCAAAAGTGGAATGGGGCAAACCCGCGCTGGTACAGAGGAGAGCTAGGTCCTACCGCAGTGCTCTCACCTCTTTTCCGGCATCCTCTGCCCGTGGCTTCTGTGCTGTGTTGAATATAAGTGAATGGCTTGGGGATTCAGAAATTTGGGGGTCTTGGAAACAGTAGGTTCTCTTATTCGTGTTTTATTTTTCCCTGTGTGACTGTCTCCACCTCCTTGTTAGACTTCCTTTTTTCCCTCCCTTTTATCTTCTGCTACCTTTTTCCCTGTCTTGATACATCTCCTGAGACCACCCTTTCCCAATACATGATGCTCAATGGTCTTTAGTACCCTACATGTTCAGGATGAACCCAACACTTTAGGTTACTGCACCTTAAGAATCGGTGTCCCCTCAAGTGCTTTCCCTTGAGATGCAGGTTTCAACAAGGAATCCTTATGAGATTCATCCAGTATCACCTTTAAGCATGTAAAGTTTGTGTTCAAGACATAGGGGTGCTCATGCAAGGCTACACCCTGGTATAGCCCCTCTAATGCTCTGAGTATTGCTGACTCCCTCTGAGTTTGCCTGCAATCCTAGATGTGCTTTCAAGAGTGACTTCATTCTGGGTTACTTGCTTTCTGGAAGAACCTGAATTTTTGTAATCAAGATCTAGAAACCCTTCCTTCCTTTTTGAGCTCAAAGCTGGGCACCTTGAGGGGCACTGCTGCTAAAAGGATGAGGTCAGAAACAGCACCTGAGAACCACTTAGGAGTTTGAAGAATTTACAGCATTTCTCTCTGAACCTTGGGGGTGGAGTGGGAGGTGCGTTCTGTGTTTAGCATTTTAAAATTATTTTGCTGCCTGTTCTTCTCTTCTCTCAGAGCATGAGCATTTCTGCAGATGGGCCTGTCTATCTGAAAAAAGGATGAAATGCTCAAGTCAAAAAGCAATTGCAGATTAGGCTCAGGGGCTGTGCTTGCTGAGAAAAGATTCCAGAGGGAGCTGATGCTTCCCCTGGTGTTTGAATCTGAGACAACTTAGAAGGAAACAAATGGCTGGTTTTCCCATTCCGGAGCTGAGGAGGAGAAGAACCCAAGGCCAGTGTGAGCTGGGATAAAATCATTCAGAGAAAACACTGTCATTTTCTTCTAATTTGCAAATTGCAGCTATTCATGTTAGATTGAACAGCTGAAAGAAAAAAGAGCCCCCATTTTTTCACCTGTATTTGTTGAAAAGAGGCTGATAGAAGGAATGCACCAACTTGTAGCTTGTGCTGCTGCTGGGGGTACAATGATTGGTATTCCAGCCAAGCCCACGTTCATTCAAATATATGTCTTCCAGTGGCCTTGTTTTGTATGCAATTTTAGAAGCTCTAGGCATACAAGTCCAACCCCAGTTTCCCAGCTTCTGTCAGCTATAAAATCAGGAGAGAATAATGGCATAAAGACCCATTGTTCAGAGGCTTGATCAATTAGGTGGAGAGAAGGAAGGTAGTTGAGCCTTCTGCTCAATTAAAATTGTCCTGTATAAAATAAGCTTCTCCAAATGATTAAGTTCTGTGCATCACAGTGATTTGACTTTTCTTTTTCCCTCTGATCCCTGTGGATTGCTGTGGGGATGATGCCAAAGTGAACATTTGAGATTTTAAATGTATGGAGAGATAAGCCTGTAGCCTGGGGAAGAAATGTTTAAGTCTTACAATGGGAGGAGTGCTGGGGTGAGAAGGCAGTAATGAGGCAGTAACAGATGTAACCAGTTCTGTGGCTGACAGGAAAGAAGACCAAGTTCTTTCCTGAAAATGAGGACCTGGGCAAGAAGGACTACTTAGGTGTAAATAGTGTAGTGTCTTTAACTTAGAATTCTCTTTTGCCTGCTGGTGCACCAGGTTCTATACAGAAGCTGAGTAACTCTGCTTGTTCTGTTTTATAACCATGCTGAGCAGGTTAGTAAATGGCAGGAATCACATTCAGTGGGTCTTTCAAATCCAGGAATTTGAGGCTAATGAAATTAGCATGTGGCAAGGGCTATGCCAACTAGAATTAAGTCACTGCCACTGCCCTACAATACATGTTCAATCTCAAAGAAGCATCCGTGAGGAATTTCTGGAGATTTGGTCCTGAGCTTGTGCAAAATAATAATTTTAATGCTAAGAAAGATTAAATATAAATTAATTTATTATGAGTAACATATTTTAAAAAAAATAGTCACAGACTGGAGATGGCTTAATGTAGAGAGATTATATAATACAGTGAAAGAAGAATAAATCTCTAATGATCACTGTTTAAGGATAATCAGATACATGTCTTTAGTGGAAAGTAATGGAACATTTTTATCCAAGGCTTCTCTGCTATAGACAGAAAGCAAACACTCTTGATTGTAAATGAAGGATATTTCACAGGTAGTGGCATGGTCTGGGTTGTAGAGTTGGCACTGGATGGCATCTCTTCCACTTGCTTTTTTCCCAAAAGTAACAGTATTGAAAAATGAAACCACCTTTAGTGGATCATAATGCAAATCTAAGCCTGTAGATCTTGTAAAATAAGCGAAGTGCATTTGTACAGTTGTCAATATTTTCTTCCCATTTATTGAAACTTGAATGTAATTTCAAATTTGGGGGACAATATTTTTTACTAAGTGTCTAGGTTTTTTATTTCTCCCTGCCCTGTCAACCCCCATTTCTTATGTGACAAAATAGAACTTGGCTCATAGGGTGATATGATATTACTAGACTGGAGAATTTTTGGTAAGCAACTCTAAACTCCACTTTTTAAGGTATATATATATATATATATATACATATATATATATCACTGCCACTTGCAATAATCTCTATAATAATCTCTGCCTCCACATTTATTGTGTTTCAGGAAATTTACCTAACAGATGGTGAGTGGGAAATTTTTAAAGGGGCATTTTTTTCAGAGCTGAAAGAGAAGAAATGAAGACAGGCATACATTATGTTTGAAGATGCCTTATGTGTATTTTATTTATACACAGGTCTTATAATTAGGATGTCTCGAGGTACTTTTCTCTTCAATAATAATTGAAACAATGATTATGCCCAACTTCCAACCCTGGGAGCTCAACCATCTACAAGTGCTGTCTTTTCTATATGCACACACTTTGTAATTTGGATGTAAAAGATCTAAGCAGATTAGATGTGTGCTCTGGTCTTAATCCTGTCACTTACAAGCTAAATTACTGTTAATGAATTACTTCAGCTTGTTTTCCACAGGAGATGCTGTGTTTTAGTTGCTAGAAATATCTTTTCTTTCCCTCTGTGTTTGGTTTTTGTTGTTTTGGCTTGGAGAAAACTGGTCTCCTCCGAACTCCATTTCATTGTGTCTTGAGTGCCCAATTTGGGTTCCAGAGAACGTCTACAAGTCTTTTATTTTTTTTCACACAATGATCTTGATCATTAATGGTCTGGCTAATTTCCCATATTCATATTATGACCTTTTTGTAACTTTGCTCCTTAACTTTGTATATCAAGGTTGGTAATGGGGAAGATGACCTCTGAGGTCAAACTCCTGGACGCTCATAACACACATGGCAAGCTGGCACAGCTGGAGTTGACAGCAGCAGTTACTGCTTTTGTCTTCCAGTTTCCTATCCTGTCTCACCATACAACAGTGCTAGGCTTTGCTTTGGTGTAACTACCAAATAATGGCAGCCTGTCCATGCTCAGGGCCCCAAGGAGAGTCACTTGACCCAGCTCAAGCGAAGTGGGTGATCGGCTCAGCTGTGGGCAGCAGACCAACTGGAATCCTCCGCAAGACATTGCTGCCAGGGAAAAATAGGAAAATTATCTTCTGCTTGGAGTGTTCTCTTTTTTATCTTTTACTTTTGTATTTATTCAGTAGAAGGTCTCCCTATGCAGCTTGGACTCATAGTGATCCTCCTGTCTCAGCCTTCCCAGAGCTGCAATTACAGGTGTGTGCTACCATGCGTGAACCCAGGTCCTTGAGCTTGCCAGGCAGGGGCTTAGACCACTGAGCTATCTTCCCAGCCTTGTCTGGAATTTTCTAAGCCCGGTGTCCATCCAACCCAAGGAAAGGCTTTCTGTAACACAGAGTCATCGTGCAGGGCTGAATGGTAGAGTTGGAGCCCATTTGATAGGAAATTCTTAGAGCCACCTAGAGCTGAATACAGATGCATCCCTGAGTTGTTTTTAAAAATCATTTCACTATGTTGAGTTTGATTTTCACCACCTGCAATTTAAAACAGCTGATTTCTTACATGAATATAACATTCACTGAATGGCATTCACCAAGTGAAAAATAGCATGGTATTTTCTTTAATTTTAACATAATCCTTATAGCCCTGGTTGGGAATATTCAAAGGTTTACTTTCTCACTTTTTCTTGTCAACATTTAATGTAATTGCTTTAAGCATTTATGATTGCTTCTTTCCTTTCTCGCTGAAGTTAAGAGGGCAGATACTTCTGATGTAAACTGTACTTTATAGCCCTCCTATCTGGAAGCTTTGTAACCATACTGGGTTCCTTTCATCAAAGCAATTCTTTTGTTGCTATCCCCAGGGCACAGAAGCATTTTCATGGCATAATAGAGTACAAAGTATATTAAACTCCTGGGCCCTTATATAGTAAGCAACAAGCTTGACTCTCCTCCTGTCCTTTCACATTAAATAGGCAATAAAGAACAGTTGCAAACCTGTTTTCCCAGCAACTAAAATGTACTGTTTAGGTGGAAATTTAAGCAAAATATATTTAAGCTAATTAACTAATAGTTCTTTTATGAATGGTCACAGTAAATAAATGTGGCTTGCACTCAAAAAATAGAAATAAGACTTTACATAAGAAAATATATACCTCAAAACAGTAGTATTGTGTCAGAATTTTTAATATTATGATTCTTCTATGTTTGGCAACTAACCCCTTTTGAATTATGTTTACTAATGAGTGTTTCTTGTGCTTGTTTCTATGGCATATATACCACAAACTAGGAAATGCTTCTTAACTTATTAGATTATAAATTCAAAAACAAAATATAAAGTTAAAGTAATATAGGACACCTATTACGTTCAGTGAAAAGTTCTGAATTTTTTCCAGTGATAATAGTAGTAACTATAAAAATAATTTGAACCTGCAGGGTAGCCACTGGGCCATGTTCTAAAAGTGCTTCATTTCTGTTAGTTCTCACAGTGGTCGCAAATGTGCACAGGCTCCTCCCACTGAAGGTCTTGAATGTGATTCTCATACTCCAAAGTCACCAAAGTCTCTTAGTTAGTGAGCAGTAAAGTTTGGATTTAAACTTAGATTTTTCTGATAATATAAAGGTTATTAATCATGCTTGCTATTCAGTTGTTGCACAAATGCAGAAATACTTAAAATAATTAGAGATTTGTGCAGCCTGAAATTATAGTGGCTTAAAGATGTCAAAGTTGCCAAATGTTTAAATGTAGCTATGCACAAAAATATTTAGTTACAAAATGAGACTAATGTCATAGGGACACAACAACTTGAATGAACAGATTCATACCTCCCAATGAAAGGTGACTGTAAAGGCAGCCCAAAGCACAAATATGTACAAACCTCTTCATTCAAATAAATGAGAAATTATGTTTTTCGTTGTCCTGATTCAGTGCTTACCATTATGGATTATGATAGCTCTTTCTAAAGTTTATTTCATTCACTTCATCTTTTCTACAAACCTCAAGAGGAGAAATCCATCATTCAGATATATGTGAGAAGTGCAAGCACTGTATTAATACAATTGCTGAAAGTCAAGTTGATAAAGCACAGGATGTATCTCCTAATAAATGCAACACTAATGTTGTGTGGGCTATGAAGGGAAGGGTAGGAGAATTTTCAGTTTAATGGATTTTTTTGCCTCTTGCTACAAAAGTGCTGCAGCTTAATAGTTTTATAATTGGTCATTTACAGAATTCTCCATCTCTGGGCATTGTGCTTTCTCTGTTCTGCAGCTGCTGCTTCCTCCAAGAGTTCTTGATAGAAAGTAGCGAGTGGGCCCCTTAGAAGGGCTAGGCTTTCTGATTACTGTTGAGATGAAAATATTTCTGTATGTTAGGGTAATGTTTAAATATTTCACCATTTTGTAAAGTTGCTTTTGTACTGACATGTTGGCTCAGGAACATACAGTGATGTAGGCTTCCAATAAGAAAACATACTCTACCAAAGGAATGACCAGAATTTTCCTGTAGGAGAAAATAATCAAATTCTACAGCTAGATATGGATTTCAGTCTATCCCCTTTGTTTCATGCCTGTATGATCTGGATCAAACAGGTAGATGACTTTTGTTAGTTTCCTTATCTTTGAAATGGGAATAATAGAATATACCTGTCTGATAGTACAATTGTAAGTGTTGTATGGAATATGCATGAAAATAATTTAACATCAGATTTTACATGGTTTGTGTTCAATAAAATTAAAAGCCATTGTTTTATCTTATCATTGTGCTATCTTTAAATGTCATAATTGCCTAAATAATTATTACTACTAAATTTGCTGTAAAAGTACTATAGTATCCCACACTGTGTTTAGTGGAATTTGAATAAGATCTACAGTATGTGTTTAAGTAAAAAGATACAGTAAATAACACATTAACTTTAATTCACTTTAAAATATTCATTCTCGTTTCCACTTCAAACATAACTTACTCTCACCACTTCCTGAAGCAGCCTTGAAAGTCCTTTTTCCTAGGTGTCTTACCAAGTGTGATAAAAACACAGTAAATTCAGGTGCCAACTGCCATGAAAAATAAAAGCAGGCTTTTAAAACCATTATAGTGTGTCTTTTTCCACCTTGTTCACTGTGTCTGGCATCATGAATGTCTGGTTCTTCCCACTGACTAAATGACCCATAAACATGGGTTGAGAGAGCGAGGAAGCCATAATAGTCTAATTAAAGATACCTGTAACATAAGACTTGCAGAACTGCTTCAGCAAGTGACAAGAACCATGGGATAAATGCATTCCAGGCAGGGGCAATATATTTGAGGGTATTAATGGTGATGTGTCTTAACTGTGATAATTTTTAAAAATTGAAACTTTTGACATATTTGATCATGCTGATACATATTGAGAGAGAGAGATAAAGACAGAAACTTTGATAATTGATGAAGTGAGAATTTTCATGTGCTGAATAAAACAAATCATGAATTCAATGGACTTAAGACCCTTGAGAAGCTAAAGGCAGTAGACATCAGAGATCCCTGAGTTTAAATTTCTTTGCAACACTTCTTGTTGCAGAACCTTAGAAAACTTAAAGGTTTTTTTTTTTTTTTGCTTGACTCCTACTGATCTCATCTGTATTTTTCCAGAATTATTTATTAAGCCCCTTTCATGTACACTTTTATGAGTGCTTAATCAGTATAAAGCACAAAATTTCTCTTCCTGCCTCTGAGTTCCCCCTCCCCTGACTCTCCCTCTCTACCTCACCTTTCTTCCTCTCCTCACTCCTCTTTCAGCATGCACTGGCATGTGTAGAAACAGATGGATGTTATAAATAAATCCTATGGGATGCTAGAAGTTGAACATTATGGGATGAGGAAAGGAATGTGGAACATGCTGAAAATTATTGAGTTGGCAATGCCCGAGGGATATAAATGTGGTTCTAATTTTAAATAAGGGGCCTTGATAAGGTGACATTTGAACAAATACTTGAGGTGAGGAAGTTGGCACAGTAGCTTTAAAAGATACCATGTCCTAGAATCAAGAGCAACCAGTCTTAAAATTCTAAGGCAAGTATTGTAAGTCTACCATGTTGGAGGAATATCAAGGAAGCTACTAAAGATGATGGGAGTCAATAAGGAGGAGGAAGCAGATGAAGGTTTGAAGTTAAAAATAAGATGGAACCAGGTTACAGAAGGCATTAGAGGTCATGAAAACCATTTACTTTTTAGGTAGCCATTAACAAAAGTGAGACATGGTCTGCCTTTTGCTCTAAACTTCTGATACTATGGTGTTAAGGATAAAGGAAAATTGTAGAATCTGAGAGAACAGAAGCACTTACAGGTATCTATGAGACAGAGGTTGGCTTGATGGCTTGGACCAGGATATTAATAGCAGAGTTTCCAAGAAGGGTTCATTCTGAAGGTCAAGACATGGTTTTGTAGTGTATTTAATATGAGATATGAAAGGGAAAAAAGAGGAAAATGGTGATTTCAAGTCTTGGAACTGAAGCAGCTGCAAAAGTCAGATTATTATGTTTTGAAGTGCAAATGGCTTGGTATAACACATTTAGGAGTTTAACAAACACTTTTGAAGATAGAAGGATCAAGACATTTCTTGACATCCAGATACAGATATTAAAAACAGAATTGGTTATTGTACTAATGTTTGTGACACAATTATTTTAGTCAACTCATCAAAGGATAAAAGGGGAAAAGAAACAATTTAGCTCTCTACCTTTCTCTTCGATAATTATATAAATTATGATTCAGTTGTGAATGAATGAGAAAACATTCACAACTATTTAGCACACTAATATATTACTAGTAGTATTATTATTGTTTTATTATTCACTAGAACCAGTTGAAAATTTGCCTTCACTTATGTACATGCTGAAGTGTAGGCAGTTACTCAGGTACTCATGGAAAAATAACGCATTTCCTTGAAGGGACCTACATAGGTATCAGCCCCATCTAAGACAGATAGAGCCATTTACCTTCAAAATTGATTGTTAAACTCCTCAATTTGTTCCACCAAGCCATTCACCCTTCAAATCTTAATAATTTGACTGTTGCAGCTGCTTCAGTTCCAAGACTTGAAGTCACCACTTTTCTCTTTCTTCCTTTCATATCCCATATTAAATATACCAACTACACCAAGCTTTTCATATCTTTCATTATCTTTTTCACATTTTTATAGTTTTTTTTTTATTTTTAGAGCTCATGATGAAACCTTACAGAGTACTGTGCATTACAAATAAGCAGTCTACTACTAAGATACAACCCAGGCTAGCATTCACTTTTTAAATTGAAGATATGATCAATGAAATTTGATCTCAATTGTAAAAGCTCCATTCAGATACATTTGAACTGTTTGTTTTGTTGACTTAACCAAAATTCTGTTCTTTATCCATTCAGCTATCAGATACATTGGTCTAAACATGTACTTACACTCAAAATGCATGACCATGTTGTCCTACACATCTATAATTTTAAGACTACCATTATGTAAGCTATATTTTAATTGTAATTATAGCACATTTTATATCAATACATATCCATTTCTAGTGTTCAGGGGAACAGCAGCATGTAGTAAATTTTACTACAAAATGTAACATCTAAAGAATAGAACACAGGGTAATTGTGTAATTCTTCATTCACTATAATTAAGTTTAGTGGAGTTGGCATAATAGAATTAAGATTTTTTTTTAAAAGCCCACATTGAGGCACCAAGACTCCCGCTCATCCACTCTTTTTATATCTGAAAAACACAAATGTAGCATCTTTTTGTACTGAAATAAGAAAGAAACAGGCTAGTGGATGAATAACAAGCATGAAAAGAATGGCTCTGTAGAAATGAAATGTTATTTTTGGATTTGGAAGGTAGGAGAGATCTACTAGCTCATGTGTCTACAGGAACTCACAAATTCTTGAGCAGTGTAGCTCAGTGCCAAGTAATATTGGCCTAAATCCATGAACTCGTAAAAAATTTAGCCAACTGTCCCTCAGCAAAAGGACTTTTGTCTAGAACACATGAGGAATTTCTAAGGGCTGGGATTATAGCTCAGGGGCATAACCTACCTGCCTGGCAAGTGCAAGGTCCTGAGTTCAATCCCTGGTACTGCAAGAGAGAGAGAGAGAGAGAGAGAGAGAGAGAGAGAGAGAGAGAGAGAGAGAG
>NDGN011540984.1:270-11354 GCA_002564285.1 Tympanoctomys barrerae | reverse complement strand
GAACTCAGGCCCTTGTGCTTGCCAGGGAAGCGCTTATTCCACTGAGCCATCTCTCTGGCCCTTAGATTTTTTTTTTTCTTAAGCATATGTGCTGCTGAAATGAGCACAAGATTTAGAATTTTTATCTATTTCTCTTCTAATGTAGAATGTAAGTTTCTTTAAATTATTTTGTTTTATCTATTTTTATACTTTTTAGGAAAGGATCTACAGGGTGTTCAAGGTCTCATTAATAGATCAAACTCATAGTGATCCACCTGTTTAGAGTCTTTCAAGAGCTGGGATTATAGGTGTGCGCCACCACATCCAGTCTCAATTACAGTCTCAGCGTGCCCCGGTGGTGGGGCAGGCACAAACCAGGTCCCTGTGCCTGCTTGCAAGTGCTTTAATCTCCTGAGCTATTTGGCCAGCCCAGTGTAGAAATTTTGTATGAGACTTTGTAATGTAATAAAAAATTCCTGTAACACTTCCTTGCTCCTCCAAATAAGAGGAAAACTTGGAAAGAATTATGTTCTGGCTCTTACAGATCCCCAGAGGTCATGTGATAAAGGCTGGGTCACAAGCCCATGGTGTCACTGAGACACGCTAGAACCATTCCAAGGTGGGACCCAGTGGGGAAAAGCTTATTGGTGTGTATTCTTGAAAGGAGTGTTAGGCACTTTCCTCTTTCACCCTTTGGTTTCTTGTCACCATGAGGTAAACAGATGCCTTCCATCATGTGCTCTCCACCATGATGTTCTGCCCACCACAGGCCCAAAGCAATGGGAACAAGCAACCATAGATAGAACTCTCTGAAACCACGAGCCAAAATAAAACTTTTCTTCCTTTAAATTGATTTGTATGAGATATTTTATCATAATGGTCGGAGGCTGACACAAGAGAGTGTGTGTTTTGAAGTTTTGTATGGTAAAGAACAAATCTTCCCCCAAAAGCATTCTAGTAATTTCTTGAAAGGAGGAAGTACTGCTTTAAAAATGAAACTGTGATGACTTGATGCTTCATATTTATTAGTGTGGATCTAATCAGTATTGATTGATTGATAACTAGTAGCACAATTTGATTACTAGCTAGATTGTCAGAGTCAGATGAAAATCAGAATGTTATGATTAGTGCTAGTTTAGTTCACTTGTTCATGGGGAGAGAGTGAAGTACGCACTATTGCACCTTTGCCTTCTGAGGTACATTCGGAGTTGTTGCTGCCCAAAGCTTTGGGCAGCAAACTTTTCCCACGTGTGTGAAAGAAGGAAAGCAGTCCAGTGTTGGGAACAGGGAAGGACGGTGGAAGCAAACCTGCTGTGTGAAGCAGTGAGGTGCTTACTCTGAGAGTGGTTCAGGCCCTTTCCTTAAAGGCAGGCCAGGCCGTTGTGCCCCCTCAGCTTTTGCCCTTTGCAACTGAGCATTAAAAAAATTTAAAAATTACATGCGTTAAGACTGATAATTGGAATCACAATTTAAAGATAGTCCCTTCCCCAATTTGTTTTAGACAAAAAAGAAGCTGACATCAAGCATTTAAGAGCTATTTCAGCTAATGGCAACAGATAGACTATGTAGAATCACTGCTTGTTCTTTGGGCCAAGTGGTAATTACAGACTTTGAGAAGCAGGCCTTGAATGTGTTCCATTCTCCAACACCTCTTCTTAAAATTCTGTGTTGTGTATTCATTTGCTTCCTTTCCTTTGCTCCCAAGTCACAGCAATTAAGGGCTTTTTCTTGCCTTTAGTGGCAATGTGTCCCAGTGACGTTATTTCTCTTTTTCTTCGCACAATTAGTAGCTTCCAAAATCCACAGTAGTCTCCAAATTGCTAACTAAAGAAGTGAGAACTACATTCAAGGTGTTTAGAAACTCTCAGAAGATTGTAGTACTATGAGGAACAATAGAGAACATATTTTGTCATATCTGCATGTATTCAAAAGTTTTGATTGAAATTTTTAGCCTGTTCTTTTTGAGGATTACAGAACAATACTTAGCATTACTTTCAGAATTAAGCAGAATAAATGAATCATTTTTGAAGAGACAGTATGTTCCATTGAGTAACATTATTCAGAAAATGGTATAGCATCACTAAATGACCTTGGCTGAGTTCCCTGGACCCAGAGACCTTAGGTTTATTATCTGTAAAATAAAAAGTTTGTCTTACATTGATCTTCAGCAGAGTAGGGTGTGCAAAGCTGACCATAAGAAATGGTATTTTCAGCAAGATTGTTTCTTTACATAAGAATCCCAACATGTCCTTCTCCCGCTTCCTTGAGCAAGGTGACGATGTTTTTTGTTTGATTTTACTTTTGTATAACGCTCTATGGTTAGCAGTCTCTTAAAATAACTCGGAATTAAATCAGCTGTTTATGATCGTTGGGCCTTGGCCTAACTCTGGGCCCTCTGCCTTCTACTATAATTGAAACTGTTTGCCACGGAAATGGTTGAGGCCAGAAGCCTGTTTGTCAAGGAAAGCAAAGCTTGGTTCATACATCTCTTCCCCACCCCAGCTCATCACTCTTAGCTTTTGTCACAAATTGCGTTGGAAATTAGCACAAAAACACAGAACTATGAACTCTGGTTCAAAGCAGAGCTCTTTCCACCAAAATTGCCTATGGCATGCCAGTGAAAGGCAGGGTTAATCACAAAAAATAATTCTAGTCTTTGGACATATCAAAACTTCATAATATATTTAGAGCAATTCATTCCTCATATCACCCTCTGAAGGGAAGAAAGAGTCTACTGAGCTCTTCGCTAAGCTGTGGTGATATTCTAGATGACACATGAGCAGAGTTGTCAAATATCCATGGCTCGAGATGAGAAACAGCAGGACTTCTTGTCATTTTAGGTGAACTTAGGAGCTAAGTCTCCTGGCTTTGACATCAGCTTATTTTTAGCAGTGTGTGATGTCTGTTTTTTCTGGTTATTATCCCAAGGCTCAGTTGCACCATTGTGAGACGCATACGTTATTCAGCAGAAATGCTTTCACTTAGCAAACGGTATGGGAACACCTTTCTAAATGACTTAAGTGAGCTCAGTTTTGGTTGTTTTGTGTTTAAAAATGGAATTTGAGACAGATAACTGAAAGCATAAAATGGGAAAATGATTTTTATAGAAAAAAGAGAAAGCAGCATGTTTCTCTAAATGATTTCACGCTGCTTGCTCTGAGAAAACCATTTGAGTATTGGAAGTTGCTATGGGGAGCATGCAGCATTTCTGAGGTATTACATTTTACTTTCTTATTCACTTGCTTGAAGATATTCTTTAAATGGTGTCTGCATCTACATATCTGTGTATCTCTACACATACATATATCCATCTATCTGGATTTTAAAAATCATAGTATTATTTTGCTTCCGTGTGAGTGCCACTTCTTAGGGAGTGCCAACAGAGTGAAACTTAGCCTTGATTATAGTGCTCACCTTCCTGGAAGTGGTCCATTGCAGCCATTGTGGAAGCTTCCTGTAAATGTGCTGTTTCCTTGGCACCATGATGTTCTGAGTTTGTGCGGTGGGAGTGCTTTAAAATTCAGGTCTCCTTAGCAAGAGCCTTGGTATTTCAGAGACCAAATTCTCTGTGACTGAGTAATACAACTAGATGTGCTTTACTCCTAATTCCAATGGGTAGCGTATTGTTCATTAATGTCATGGTATATATTAACTAAGAAGCATTATGGAAAGACTGCTAGAGAAAGAAATCAGCCTTGGAGTGGCCATATAAACTCTTTAATAACTCAGATAGATCAATGGATCAAGACCAATGGAGCTAGTGGTTAATTTCCACCATTAGTTACACTTACACCTGTCGTGATAAAATTTCATCGATTCCTTATAGCTTAGAGATTTTCATGCATGACTCTATTGGAAGCAGTAGCAGTTGCATATGAATACTTAGTGGTAAAAGTTCCAAGGACTGCATACGCGGAAAAAAGTAGAGGATCATTGGTAAGTTCTCAACATAGTGAGCATTTCTGCTTATTCTGAAACCTGAAGTGCGATTCTGAATCAGGTTTGTTTCTGGTTTCACTCTTATCTCCATCCCCAACTCTACCCTTACCCAAATAAGTTTTGGCTAAAACCAGAAATACTCTTCGCTCCTTATTTGTTACATTAGAAATTTTAGAGGTAGTTCTTTTCATCAAGGAAAAAGAGAATCAGGCCAGTTTTGAGGAACTAAAAATAAAGCTATGCAAAATTGTTTTCAGAGTAGAATTCATTGGCATTTGTTTTTATGCATGACAGCCCCTTTGAATGTAATATTGAATCAAACTGTGATTCTGACTTCAGCAATTTGTGGAGGCAGTTGAAGAATAGTGACTATAGATTTTTCTTACACTGAAAAAGATCTAATTTCAATCCTTCTATAATAATAATAATGATAATAGTGCTGAATTATTTTATATGTTTTTTTTTTCTCTTTAAATTCTCATTAGCTACCTTTTTAAGCAGGTAAAGTTTGCCTCATTTAAAATGTGACAGTAGAAAATGTCTTAACAGTTTTTTCAAAATAAGAAAATTCCTCTAAGAAGGAAATTGTGACTGCAAAAATTTTATGGTGAGGGACTGGTGAGATAGCTGAGTGGTCTAAGGTGTCTGCTTAGGTAGGTACAGGGACAGAGGATTGATCCCATGTGCCACATGCTGTGCCAGCCCTACCCTCAGGGTGGGCTGAGCAGACCAAAAAAATTTTTTTTTCTGGTGAGGACCTATGAGATTGAGCTCTTGATCTCCTTGTGTGTCTTCTCTCCCTACTTTTAAGGGTTTCTTCCTGTGACTATCACCCAGACTTCAGGGTAAGAACAAGATTGGAAAGTAGTGTAAGAAGGGTTAGAGTTCTTGGGGTTAGCTGAGATGTAGGTAGAGGGAAGGGTAAAGGGTAGGAAGAAGAAAGAAAGAAGTTGGAGAGCTTTCTGTAGAGGAGTGTCGTTCGGGTATCTGTGTGTGTAGGTGTGTAAGTGTGCACACAGGTGTGCGGATGTGCAAGACTGGGCTCTTGCCGCAGTGCACATAGCACTGGAGATAGCCACGCAGAGAAAGGAGTGGGGTGCTCTTTCCCCACTGGGGGCAGAAGAGATGGGGTCACCCTGAACTTGCTGCATCCAGTTGAGCAGGGACTCAAGTCCATCTCATTTTGAGTTTTGATTGGCGAGGAAATGTCCAGGGATAGCTCTTGTGTTACAGATTACAAAACCGAGGGGAAGAAAACGAAAAGACATTGAGTGTAAGTGCTTGTTTGAGGTCATTTAGCCAGGGACAAAGCTGGGATGAAAAGTTGAATCTCTTTTGATAGAGTATTTTATTCTCTTCATTAGACTTCACGGACTTTCTAGAAATTTTTTTTTAGCATGAGATATGGTAGAGGCCCCAGCAAATAAATTTTATGATTATGCCTACATTTAGTAACATTTCTATCAATCTTCCATTTCTTTTTTTTTTAATCTTCCATTTCTAACAGTGATTACTTGCATGAAAAAATTTCAAATGATGTGTTTTAGAAAGTGAAAAATATGCTTACAAATTTATAGTTTTATTAGATATTATTAATCTGTGATAAAATTGAATTTTTAGGATGTTTTATTTTATGCCCTATTAT
The DNA here is from genome assembly GCA_002564285.1 of Tympanoctomys barrerae. Classification (NCBI taxonomy): domain Eukaryota; kingdom Metazoa; phylum Chordata; class Mammalia; order Rodentia; family Octodontidae; genus Tympanoctomys; species Tympanoctomys barrerae. Next base: position 5,791 of record NDGN011540984.1, on the reverse strand, counting down.
CAAATCATTAACAGGACATATGATACTTATAATCTGTACAAATTGTGTTTTGCTGTTCTTTTTTCTGAGAGTCAGGAAGAAGTCAATTGACAAGTTTCATGAATTGTATGAGACAGCTGTAATAGGCCAAAATAATCAGTTAATCTCTCTGTCTGTCTGTCTGTCTGTCTCTCTTTCCTTTGTACTCGAACTCGGGGACCTTGCGTGCTAATGTATCTTATGTAGTATGACCAAAAAGGCTTTTACAGATGTGATTAAATTAAGGAATGTGACATGAGGAGATTGTTGTACTCATTGTGTATTATGAGATAGGCTTTAAATGGAATCACAAGTATTTTTACGAGGGACAGAAAGGGAGATTTGACACATACAGAAGAGGAGAAGGCCCTGTGACCAGTAAGGTTGAATGGTGTGATTACAGCCCCTGGAAGCTGGACCTGGTTCTCCCACAGAGCCTTTAGTGGGGGCATTGTCTTGCCAACACCTTGATACCAGCCAGGAACACCGATGCCAGCCTTCTGTCCTCTAGAATTGTATGAGCACTCAGTTCTTTTGCTTTAAAGCACCAAGTTTGTGGTGATTTCTTTCAGCAGCTTTGGAAACTAATATGTCACTAAGAGAAATCTAAGACCTGAATGATCCTTAGTCTATGAAAACCACAACAAAAAACATGGCACAGAAAAGCAAAACACAAGACAACACAACACAACACAACACAACAGTGGTGGGATGTGGGCTCTTTTCCTCAAAGTCAAGCTGCACATTACTTAGACAAAATTCACATCTGGTTAAAATGAAATCTCTAGACATCCTGGTCTTTTCCATCTGGGAAAGAAGCTTCGATGGGAAACCAGAGGCAGTAGTAGTTCAGGGACTCTTAACAGCAGGAATATGGCCTCAGTTTCCTCCACAGAGATAGAACAGGTCAGGCCAGGAGTGGTGGCTCATACCTGCAACCCTAGCAGTGGGGAGGTGGAGGCAGGAGGATCGCTGGGAAGGAGTTCAAAGCTGGTTTGAATGACACAGTGAGACTGTGTTTCAAAAACAAAAATGGTCTAAAAAGAGATCAGTATTGTGGATTTGGTTACATATTTTTAAAAATTGCAGTAACAGAGTATAAGTGTACAGACCATTTTATAGAGTTTTTCTCTTTGAGCCCATAAAGCTAAAAAATAAAAAATAAAAAATAAAAGACAGTATATTACCCAGAACTAAAAAAATTCTGCTGCATTTGCACTAGATCTAGATAATATCCCAGCTCTTATTTCTTATTTTAATTCAAATCAGTGAAACAAAGAAACTATAACAATGCTTTGTATTATGCAGATGAAATTATTAGTAATTATGTTTAGCAAATTGATTATTAGGGATTTTCTTATTTAGCTGTGCAAATAACTATATCCAGCTAATGATTCAAAATTTTTATATAGTTTTGCTTGTTGTGTAAGACTTTGTAAGATAAATTCATCTTTTTCTTCCTAATACCAAGGATCTGAACCTGTATGCATATATCAAGTACATGCATCGTTCTTTGAAAGTATTTAGTAAGAAAATGTTACCTTAGAAACAAAGTCGGTCTATTGACACAGCATTTAATTTGAAGGTTACTTATATTTTGAATGAGAAATCAAACTGTAAGTATTTTCTTCCCATTCAGTAGCTGCAGTAGAGTTTGACTTCTTATCCCTTCATAAAGCTAAAATTCTCAATGAGCAGCAGTTTTCTTTCGAATAAGGCAACCACTATGAAAACAAGCCTCTTCAGCTGGCTAGCAGTTGCGCTCCCTGATTAGCGAGGAAGTCATACTAGGCTTCACACATTTTAAAATTGAACCGAGGCCCTGCTGAAGCCTACCTTTATTGTTGGGTAATGAGTATTTTGCAGAGTCCTTTCAAAAGGAAACTGAATTGTTCCCTTGCTAGTTTCAGTACATCTGAGTGAGGCGATTATGGTTTTCTTAAAAGGCACTTCAGGACTGCAGCAAATTTATCTGTTTGAAAAAAGATTTCACTCACATCTGGTGATAAAGTTTAAAATCTTGAATATTTCGAGAGCACCCTGGCAAGGGGTTTAAAATTATCTGAAAATCCTCCCTTTGATCCTAGTTCTACAGAGTCTAAAAACCCATCAGTGCCTCCAGGCAGGGCTCTGCTTCTTGAGCTGCTGTGTGCGCGGGATATTTTGCATAGTAAATAGTTTAAAACTTTGCTATTCAGAAAAGAATGTTAAATACAGAGGAAGCCAAGCGGCTCCGAAAAGAGGGCAGATTTTTCATGAGGCCGGGATACTTGTTATATAGACACGAAGCCAGCCTGGTTCATTATATATGATCTTACATTGCTGGGACATTTGATGCTCTTTTTTGCTCCTGGTGGCATGTGTGAAGCACCCTCACTATCCTTGCATCAGGCACCCTTCCACATCTCCACTGACAGCCGTCATTCTTATCCCTGAGTTTCTGCTCCTTATTGAAGAAGTAGGTGTTTGGGTATTAAATGTATTGGAGTCTTAGCGACTACCATGACCCACTGTGTATCTGTTACTGGGATACCCGTCAGCACCACCACGTTACATTTTGTTGTTGGTTCTCCAAAAGGGACACCTTGCCATACAGTGCTGTCCCCTGGGATCAGCCCACCCTTGCCCAGGCCTCTCGTCACTGGCTGGCTGTACCATAGGACTGCAGACTTGTGCCTTCCATTGAGTTAAAGTCATCAGCCTTCAATCCCAGAAGGTTTGCGCTCTAGAACATTTGGTTTTATGCTCCCACCTTTAACTCTACCCTTCTCCCAAATGTGGGGAGTAGTCCCACAGCAGCAGCCTTGCACCAGGCAGAGGGGCCTCTTCCCTTGTAGTTCTCCATTGTCACAGCCCTGGGCATAGTCATTAGGAATGTTGAAGCCCTCAGGGTCATTTGGCACCACTCTTCGGGTCCCAAAGCTTTTGAGCTCTTTAAGGAGATTGTATATAGTAAACTGGTTGAGATACTTCCAAAGCTCCACTCTGCCACATCCTCCCCCAAATGTGAGTGACACATGGATAATGTTTTTAACCCCTATTTTATAAACTGATGTATGCCATGTACTTAGACTGGTTGTTGAGTAGATCTCTGAAGTCATTTGCATATTGTAGAAAATATTGATAGTTATTTTCAAAAATCTAAAGTCCTTCAAAGAAATCAGTTAGTGGTTCATTAACCCTTTCTACACAAGTGATTAAGATATTTTTGAGGAAGTTCTTCATGGATAATGCTTATGGTCAGTATGTTTAGGAAGATGGCATATTTTATAAGCTATTCTGTTTATTGGCAAGGTGATGGCAGTGTCTATTTAAATTACCACATCAAAATTTAAAAGTATGCAGGTTAGATGAATCGTTGCTATAATCAGGTAAAAATAAAAACAATTTATAGGAAGTATCTTTTATTTTACATATTATTAATATTGCATATTATGTACATATATGTAATACAAATAATAACATGTTAATTTTGTGCAGAATGTGGTTGAGCATAATATATCCTTAGCATAGGCATTACATAAAATTTTTGGGGCCGGGGAGATGGCTCAGTGGAATAAGTGCTTCCCTGGCAAGCATAAGGGCCTGAGTTCAATCCCCAGTTCCGCAAAAATAAAATAAAATAAAATAAAATAAAATAAAATAAAATAAAAAAAAAATCAGGGGGCCGGGGAGATGGCTCAGTAGGATAAGTACTTGACTGGCATACATAAAATTTTTGTGGTATATGGTTGACAGTCACATTAGAGGATGGAAAGAAGCTCGACTTGACATGGACCACCTGGTATGTCACTGTCTTTTCTGTTGCTAACTATGCTGTGGTTTATAACTACAAGGGCCTCTGCACCTCTCACGTAGTCAGCAGTGGCGCTTTTGAAAGATGATTGGGTCATGGGGTGCTGTACTCCTCAGTGCATTAATCCATTGAGGAGTTCATGGCTGAAAATGGTAAGGGTCTGGCTAGAGGTGATGAGTCACTTGTGGGGTGTGACCTGTGAGCTCCTTCTTGTCCCTAGTTCCTACCTTCTCTTCCTCTAATTCCTAGCTGTCTTGGGGTCCAGCAGCTTTTCTCTGCCAACCATGGGTTGCATTCTCCGAAGCCAGGAGCCAAAATAAACTTCCACTTTAAGTTGGGGGGGTTGGGTATTTTGTGGGGAAACAATTGTTGTAGTCAGAGTTTGCAAGGCAGTAGATTTAATATAGAACACATAAATTTATAGGATTATCTTATAATATTCACTCAAAAAGTCAAGTGCAGAAGAGTGCAAGAGATCTGTCTGATGTCCTGAAGACCCAAGGAATCCAGGGGAAGTCCTGGATCCCTTTGGCCATTCCTCCACGAATCCAAGCAGGGGCCTAGATCCCAGAGCACAATTTCTTACAAGTCTGTATCAAGGATCTGCACTGGCAAGACCTGGGGGCCAGGGGTGGAAGGCAGAAGGTCTGCACTGGCAGGGCGCAGGATCCAGGCTGAGAGGCTGAGGGTCTGCACTGGAGCCAGGGAGCTAGGCTTAAAACAAGGGCAAAGAGCAGAGCTCCCTGCAGCACAGCACCTGTGTCCAGCAGGGACAGTGGGGACAAAAGCTCCCCCTACCACAGGAGCAGCCGAGTTAGTACCACGAAAAGCACCCACAGCAAAGTGTATCCTGGGAAGTCCCTACCATGCCGTCTACTTGTCCAGTTTGTTTAGGCAAATGTTTAATACTGAGCTGCAGCTGAGCTATACCCTTCACGCTTTTTCGAACAAAGAGGCCTGGCTAAGTTGTACAGGACCTTGACATTGCTGTTGTCCTGTTTCTACTTTCTGAGTAGGTGGACTTACAGGTGTGTACCAACACATTGCTTGTTGCCTTCACATAAAGAAATTTGCAAACCCCTAAGATGTCTACGTGTCACACCAAGTTTTGATTTTAATGACTTTCAGATTCTTCAGTGTGATGTAAACAAATAATTAAACTAATGTTCTTGAAATATTGTGGAAATAAGACTTTTTTTTCTGATTGGGGATAATGTTTATTTAAAAATATTTAGGAATTTAAAGAGATAAAATAAACCTAAATGTCAGCTCTGAGAGGTAAATATTAATATTTTCATTTTTAAAATCCTTTATTTATTTATCTGTTTGGTACAGGGTCTTGCTTCACAGCTCAGACTTGTACTGATCCTCCTGTCTTATCTTCCCTAGCACTGAGATTACAGGGCTGTGCCACCACGCCCAGTTTCAGTGGCCAGCACAGCTCAGGGCCAGCATGGCATGCGATACCAGGGATCAAGCCCGGGTCCTTGCACTTGCCAGGCAGGTGCTTAGACTGCCAAGCTGTCTCCTCAGCTGACTATTAACATTTTGAAGCATTTTCTTTCCTAAGTTCTTAGGAAGTGTAGGCCTCAGAGCTGCTTGTTACTCCTCATTCCTTACTCCTGATTTCTTTTTTAAAAAAATATTTATTTACTTATGTGTGTGTGTGTGTGTGTGTGTGTGTGTGTGTGGCCAGCTCAGCCCACC
>NDGN011540969.1:782-13231 GCA_002564285.1 Tympanoctomys barrerae | reverse complement strand
TGCCAGTACCATGCTGATTTTATCACAGTAGCTTTATAGTATAATTTCAGGTCAGGGATTATGGCACCTCCTGCCTTTCTTTTGTTTCCCAGGATAACTTTTGAAATTCTGTGGATCTTATAGTTCAAAGTGAATTTAATAAAAGTTCTTTGTAGCTCTAAGAGGTATACTAATGATATTTTAATTGGTATTGAATTGAATCTGTACAGCAACTTTGGGAGTATGGATATTTTCACAATTTTTGTTCTTTCTATCCAAGAGAAATTTTTCCATTTTCTCAAATCCTCTTAATCTCATTTCTCAGAGTGCCATAATTTTCAATGTATATATCTTTTACTTCCTTTGTGATATTTATTACTAAATGTCTGGGTTTTTTGTTTTGTTTTGTTTTTTGATGTTATTGTGAGAGGCGTGGTTTCCCTAATTTCTCTTTCAGTGTGTTTTTTTATGTACAAAATGCTATTGACTTGCTTGTTGACTTTGTATCATGCTACATTGCTGGATTTGGTGAAAATAACTACAAGACTTGGTGGAGTTTGGGGGATCCTCTATATAGAGTATCATGTCATCTGCACATAACAATAATTTCACTTCTTCATTTAAATTCTTATTCCTTTTATTTCTCTGTCTTATCTTATTGCTCTGGCTAATGTTTCCCAAACTATACTGAATAGGATTGGAGACAGTAGATATTCTTGTCTTTTTTCTGATTTTTAAAGTGAAGGCTTTCAGTTTTTGCCCATTTAATATGATGTGAGCTGTTCATTTAATATGATGTGAGCTGTTCATTTTTCTTAGGTGGCTTTTATCAGGTTGAAATATTTTTTTAACATGAATGAATATTTTTGTCAAAAGCTTTTCCTGCGTATATTGGGATGATCCTGTGATTTTTGTCCTTTATTCTATTGATGTGGTGTATTACATTTGTGTATTTGCGTATGTTAAACCATCCCTGCATTCTTTGGATGACTCCCACTTGATCTTGATGTCTAATCTTCTTGATGATTTGCTGTATTCTGTTTGTTAATATCTTATTGAGGATTTTTACACCTATATTCATTAGAAAGATTGGTCTGTAGTTCTCTTTTTCATTTGGGTCTTTTCTCTGGTTTTGGAATCAGAGCAATACTTGCCTCTAGGAATGAATTTGTGAGAACTGCTTCCCTTTCAACTTCGCTGAAGAGTTTGAGAAAAGTTGGCATTAAATCTTCTCCAAATTTCTGGTTGAATTTTATTGTGCATCAATCAGGACCTGGAGCTTTTCTTTGTTGGTAGTTTTTATTATTATTATTATTATTATTATTATTATTATTATTATTCCATTTTCAATTTCATTTCTCATTATTGGGTTATTCGGAGTATATATTTTCTTGACTCAGCTTTGACATTTCATAAGTATGTAGGAAACTGTCCATTTACTCTGCAATTTCCATCGTGTAAGAGTAAAAATTTTAGAAGTAGGTTTTTCTGATCTTCTGAATTTCTCTAGGGTCTGTAGTGATTTTGCCCTTTTCATTCTTTATTGAATGAATTTAGGTTTTTTCTTTCCCCTTTCTTTCTTTTTTTTCTTTTTTTTTTTTTTTTTNTGATTATGTTGGCTAAGGGTCTACCATTTTTATTCTTTCAATGAACCAACTATTTGATTCATTTATTCTTTGTATTATTTGTCTCCAATGCATTAATTTCTGCTTTAATCTTTGTAATTTCTTGCCATCTTTACATTTTGGCGTTGACTTGCTCTTTTACTAGAAGCTTGAGGTGTAGCATAAGATGATTTATTTGGGCTTGTTGCAGTTCCTTAATGTGCGAATTTATCACTATAAATTATCCACTTAAGACATCTTTCATTGCATTCCATAGATTTTGGTAGATTGTATCTACATTTCCATCTGATTGTAAATATTTTTTTAATTTCTTCTTTAATTTTATCTGTGACTCACTGGTTGTTTAGGACGTGGTTACCTAATTTCTATGTGTTTATTGTGTTTTTGTAGTTTCTTTTGTCAATAATTTTCAGTTTTACTACACTGTGATCAGTTAGTATGCATGGGATAATTTCAACTGCTTTGCATTTACTTAGCAATGTTCTGTGGGCTAGAATAGATCTATTTTGGAGACTGTCCCATGTGGAGCTGAGAAAAATGTGTCTTTTGTTGATGCTGGGTGAAACAATCTATAAAGGTCTACCAAGTAAACTTCTTCACAAGTTTGGTTTCATTCTGTCATTTCTTTTCTTCTTCTTCTTCTTTTTTTTTTTTCTTAGTTGATCTATCTCTTTGTGACAGTGGTGTGTTAAGTCCCTCATTACTATTGTATTATTGCCCATTTGATTTTTTGTATCTGTTAAAATTAGTCTTACACAGGAGGGTGCTCCTACATTGGGTGCATACATATTTATTATTGTTATATCACAGAGATTTCCTGATGCCATTAAGAAATTTGCCAAACTCTGGAAGCCTTCGGGACTCTGGTAAGCTCTGACCTTCCTTATCACCCAGTGTGCCAGCATGGAGCTCCTGCTGGTGCGGCTCCCAACCTTTAAGAACTTAGGGGGCCAGGGAGATAGCTCAGTAGAATAAGCACTTGCCTGGCAAGCCAAAGGTCCTGAGTTCAATCCCCAATACCACACACACAAACACACACACACACACACACACACACACAAAGGAGAACTCTGAGTGACCTGTGGGGTGCAGGCGAGCTTTAATCTGTTGGTCCATAATCGTTTAAATGATGAAAAATTAGATCCTGAAATTCAACTTATTGAACATGTTCATGTTCTAGCACTGTATTTGCAACTCAAAATAAAAAGAGGACGCAGTGATATTCTACCCAAAAAGTCACACAGTGGGAAAAAACAAACACATCAAACCATGATCAAAATTATCATTTCCCTTCCTGTTGCTTTTAAGAAAAAAATAAAATTCTACTGAATTGTCTTTTAATTCTCAATCCTTAGAAAAGACTTTTTTGGGTAGCCATGGTAACAAGTGACAAGACTCTTTATAAATCTACTTAATTGATCAAAATAATTCCCTTCAGTGAACTTCCTTTTTACAAGGCAAAATTTTGCATTGGAAAAATAGTTTATTAGAAACTGACATACCCCAAATATATGCCTCTGGATACCAGTCAGCCTGTAGCAGTCTCCACAAGTCTCGCTTCCACAGCTACCAAACACTTATACGCCTAAAATTAAATCAGCCATTGACTCCATATTTAAGAAATATCAGCTGCTTGCTTCACTTGGGGACAATGTCTTACAACATAGTTGGGCACAATTAGGAGCAATAAATTCAGCTTTGTCTTTTAATCTAAGAGGGTGATAGCCTGAGCTCACTTGCACTTACTTCCCATTTATATTAAAATAGCTCCAGGTATATGAAGAATAAACTGTTAGTGTGTGTAAGAATAATTATGGAAGCATCAGAGCAAAATGTTTTTTTAAAAAGCTTAATTCTGTGCTCGCTTCAGCAGCACATATACTAAAATTGGAATGATACAGAGAAGATTAGCATGGCCCCTGCACAAGGATGACACACAAATTCGTTAAGCGTTCCATATTAAAAAAAAACATAATTCTGCCATCAAAGCAGTCAGTTTTTTCACTTGGCACAAGAAACAAAAACAATAACAGGAAATAATAATAGAATTTAGATATCAATAAGATAAAATACTATAACATTGCCTTTGTTATAACAAAAACAGAAGTACCAGCAACAATGCCATCTACAGCAACAGTCCCCAAACCAACAACACTTAGCAGATATGTCATGGTGGAGGAAGATTGCTTATTTTATGGAAATTAGGGAACAGAGAAGAGAGAACATCCAGGGACAAGAATACATCTTTCCAGATCATTCTATTTTTAATTCACTCCTGTCCAGATCCTTTCTTCTGATAGCATATGCAGCCAAGAGCTCATCAATAGATTCCATTACTGATGAGTATAGTGGCCCATGGTTTGATCACCTAAAATGACCACATTTGGACACAAGACATTGAGGGGGAACATTTTAGATCTAAATCCAAGTATTCTTCAAACCCCCAAAGGTTTATGCCCATTTCATTATGCAGGAATCTTAAGAATTGCCAAAATTTCAGCAGCTGTAGCATAGCTGAAAAATCCAAGTCCAAAGTGTTATCTGAGATCCAAGACAAACTCTCAGGGGTGAACCCTTGTGAAAATCAAAAAGAAAAGAAAATACTTCCAACATACAATGTCACAGTATAAACACTGTCATTTCAAGGAGCAGCAATAAGTGAACAGAATAAGTTGAACCAAATCAACAGGGCAAACATTAAACATTACAGCTCCATATCTAGCTCCCATGGTAGCTTGTGGTAAGATGTGAACTTTACAGGGACTGGGTACTCCCACTATCTATGTACCTGGTAGTAACAACCCATATGGCCTCACTTAGGCAGGCTTTGCTCCCTGCCCATAATTTTTCAAGGCAGACATTTCACCTTTGTGGCATCTTCAATTTCCCAAGTTGCCATCACAGCTTTGCTTTCACTCTCACCACTTTGCATCCCTCTGAGGAGCATATTTCCCTGACTACTCACTCTTTCCTTTGACATCTGGATGTAGGCTCCATAACCCTACAACTCTTGCACTCTGCATTCCTGAAATACCAGCACCACCAAAGTCTGCATTCATATAAAACAGTACCTTGGCCCCTTTGGGCAATGAATTCAGCAAGTTTTGAGTGCCTGGATGTCTGAATTTGTCCCTAAATGGCTCTGAATGAACACTGCACTTCTTGTAAAGCAAAGCCCTTCAAAGGAATTTATTCTTTTGTAATCTTGAGCCTATGAAGATAAGGTGTGTCCAATTCCCAAAACGCCTTCAAACCATCTATCTTATTATCCTGATATGAAGTACTTGGGTACTTTTTACTGCTAATCTTTTCAGCAACAGTGGTTCTCCACAGCTGCAACTTTGAAGATGCTTCCTTTTTGGTGAAAATGTGTACTTTTCATATCTTTTGACTGTTTTTCTTCATGATTCTTAATACCAATCTGGCTAAAATGCAGCCAGGCCAAAGGCTGTATCCCCAGGCTGCAGCCTGAATAGCAATGTGCCTTGAAATTTCCTCTGCCCTTTCAAACAGTCCACTCTTCTTAATTTCCATCTCCTGCCCAGTCTCAGACAATGAGCAAAATATAGACAAAGTTTTGACCAAACATAATTTGCATGGCCTGTAGTACAGCTGCCAATGCAGTCTTCATTTTCAAGTAAAACCTCCTGAGTCTCATGTTCCTGCTTCCCAGAATTTAGTGCTTCTTTTGTTTAGTACTCATTTAATGTTCACAATGCTTTTATGTAAGATTATTTCTATTGTACAGAAAAATGAAGGCTTAAGGAGAATGGTAGGGTTATGATAGCCACCAAATACCCCACCTGTTCCCACACAGGTAGGGTGAAGACCAGGGCTGACCAAGCTATGGCGAAGCAGTTCTTGATCATATTAAGCCAGTGAGTAAAAAAGCTGGCACTACTCAACTAAGTTGGGATCCCAAACTTGGTGTCTACTTGTTGCAAATGCTATGAGAATAAGACAGAACTCTGATTAGTCTAAATGCCTATATGAAGAAAAATCCTTCTAAGCCATACCAATAGATAAATACTTGTTTATTTAAGCCACTGAGATTTTGGGGTTGTTACTTGCAGATGTGCTTACTTTGTAAATGGTGTCTAAGATTGAGATTGGCATACAGAACAGGCTTTGGTGAATACTGTCACGCTACACAGGTAGGGGAGAGAAGTAACTGATCAAAGAGAGAGGATGTCCTGCTGTAGCCAGCATGGGAGGAACTCAACTGAATCAATCCATGGGAAGCTCTGAAGCTGTAATATTCCCTCATAGTTGTGTTAACTGAGAAGTGGGAACTGGACCTTGGAACACTAAATAAGTTAGTCATTAAGTGAGGGCTGCCCTCAGGAGGGAGTTGTGACCTTACGTGATGCCAAGAGCATTTCCCAGAAAGGAATGACTGCTGAGATTCATTAGCTATGACACTCTCAGAAGATGAAAAAGGAAAGTTCTTATGCCCTGAAAATGCATTAGTTTTCACTACAACAGCATAACTCAGTCACGTGTGGTTTATTCTGAGGTGTTTAAAAAACTTTCTCTAAATGAAATCACATGGGAGTTGGCCCACAGAACATTAATTTCAAAGGAAGACATAATTTTTTGACATAGCATATTTCATTCTTTTCAGGAATAATTATGAACCAGATTCAATCAGATATTAGAAGCTAAGAATCCTGGTGATGTCATTCACATGCAAGATCTTAGACATAAAGTAGGTAAGAACAATGAAACATAGATCTAAAGTAAGCAGCGGACATCCACAACAGTAAGCCAAAAAAGAAAATGAATACATAAACTAGATATATTTGTATATATCATGGAGAGTTTGGAGGGTTCAGAGTGTTTTGAAAGAATAGTGAAGTTGTTAGGGACTAGGTGTTTAAGTGCTTTTCAGTTAGATTAAGAGTTCTAGACTCTACATCAAAGGCATGATAGAAACACAGAATAGAAGATATAACTTTTTAAAAATGATTTAGTGAAACATAACTAAACTAAATTTCCTCTGCATATTCCAGTAGAAAGTCCCAGTTGCGGCTCAAGAGAGACATGAGAGATAGAGAGGTGTATGTAAAATTCATCTGCATACAGTATGGGCTTTCTCAAAGATAGTATATATAGAATGAAATTCAATATAAAGTAAAGCTTCAATTGTAATTCTTCCATTTTAAGAAAAATATCATGAGCAAACATATGTAGGTTTATGAGCAGATAACTCCCCTTCATATCTTCTGGATCTACATTCAGATATTTATTCAATCATGGACGAAAAATTATTTTTAAAGAATTACATCAGCACTAAACATATACTTTTTCACATCATTATTCCCCGGTTAATACAAAATAAGAACCATTTGTGTACAATTTATTTTACATTAGGTATTATAGATAATCTAAAATTAACTCAAAATATAGAAAAAGATCTTCTAGGTTACATGTAGAATTTATGTCATTCTATGTAAATGACTTGTGTCCTTAGGGGTGTAAGAGCCATTTTACTCAAGATATTGAAAGGAGACAAATAACTGAATATTAATAACTGCTTTCAAGAAATCATAATTTTCCTTGTTTTTTAAAATTTATTTTAAAGAAGGTATAATAATTGATAAGACATTAGAAATTGTACACGTTAAGACCAAGATGAGAGGTATTCAACCATAGGTTTTGTGTAACATGTTGCTCTCCTCCACGTAGGTGCTCAGATTTCAGATATCAGCATATGGAATTAGCCAAGGGGAAAATTCTACACATTAACTGCTATTTTCAAAAAACTGATGGAAAATATTAGTACAATCATCTCAGGCATCCTGTACATATACTTGCGTGTTTCTAGCTTCCTTTTTTTCCTATTTTCTCCTTCCTCTCATCTTCATTGTTTAATCATTAAGTTCAGTTTATCTCCATTTTATTATAATCTGTTATACCTTTCAGGTTTTATTTCTTCTTTCAGAAATGACACTAGGGAGAAAATATGGTATTTACATACGTGGGTCTGATTTATTTCACTTATGAGTATAGACTCTAGCTGCATCCACTTACCTATAAAAGCCTTGAGTTTGTCTTTCTTTATATCTTCATGCTACTCTATGATATTAAATTATTTTTCCAGTCTTGCATAACTATATATGTTAATCTAAGCAACAGATTTGACAATAAAAATGGTAATATAACAATCATTGTTAATTAGTGATTCCTATTTTGAAAATCTATAACATGTATTATTATATATTACCATTTGTCTTTTTTCTATTTGTTTTTGCTTATGTTTTTACACTTCATGATGATAAAAATAGATAATGTAACAATCATTGTTAATTAGGTATTCCTGTTTTGAAAATATATAATATATTGTATGCTATCTTCTTTCTTTTTTTTCTATTTGTCTTTGTTTCTATTTTTACTTTTTAAAATAAAATAAAATTGAATTTAGAAAAAGAAAAAGAAAATAGAGTGAAATAAAATTAATAAGAATAGTAAAGAGAAAAAAAGTGTACAGTGTCTATAAATGCTAGTGCTTACCCAAATCATTAAAGGTGAAAAACTAAGATAGAAGGAGATGACTTATGTTAATTTAAAGTACCTTCATTTCTCTCTCCTCCTAATATATCATACAACATTACTGTTAAAGTTATTTTTGTCCCTTTTACTCATTGATATTGAAAAATACACTATGAGTCAAGTACTATATGAACTAGTATGCAGTATTATGAATTAATCTTTCTTTTGACAGAACTGGGGATTGAACTCAGGCCCTTGCACTTGCCAGGCAAGTGCTTATTCTACGAGCCATCTCCCCGGCCCCTTTTAAAAAGAGTTAATCTTTTATCAAAGAAATCACAGTAGTAGAGATCAGAAATAGGAAGACAATTTTAGTATTGCTCTTAGCTCAGCAGGATATTTGATGCAGAAATGTTTTTTTACCTTAATTTGCAAACTATGAATGAGGTATACAGGCTACCGTGTAGAGGAAGCACTAACTTGAATCTAAACAAATCAAAATGAGATCTGATAACAATTAAGTTGTCAACCGACCACAAACTTGACCTGAATACATTAACTGAAGAAAGGCAACATTGTAAAGCCCTGGTGAGTATGGACCTTGACCCATGGCGAAGATAGAGATAGAAATAGAACACCCTTGACTAACAGTCTGTACTCACTTTAGCTCCTAACTGAATCATTTTTAAGTAATACTGTCATTGTTTTCAAAGGAACATACAGCATGCAACCGTGATGAATGACTGGTATGCAGCAAACCATTAAGAAAAAGATATAGAACAAATGCTTTTCTCCATTTTATTGTAACCAAATCTGAGCCATATAGAAAGGAAATAAAGATACATACTTATAATTGGATGAATTTCTAGTAAATAGTATAAGGAACAGTATCCAAAGAATGTAGAACATTTTTATTAAGTTGAAGAGACTGATACTAAAGTCCAAAGAGGTTTATGTGGCTCGCATTAAGAAATCAGAAAAGTGGATAATTGAAAAAATGTTAAAGTACCACACAGATCCATATATGGTCCCTTGACTCAATAACTAAACAAAAAGTTATATGGATATTAAGTAAGAATATGGAAACAAAGATTGAGAATTAGATATACTGAATATATTACCCAAATCTAGGACATGTACAAGTTCTTACATGTGATAGTAGATAGTCCTCAAGGAAAATCAGTAGTATTTGGAAATTGTCAAACAAATATAATTATTTAATAGGTATGTGAACCATAAAGCTATTTCATTGTAAAAAAATTAAATTGGTCAAAAACATATTAAGTTGATCTACATATGACTTAGCCATCTTAAGGAAAAACCCAAACACCCTTTGAAAACACATAACAAAAAAATTCAGCCTCATTGTCAGAAAATATAAATTGTTGAATATCTGCTTAAACATCACCAGACATGCCAAACAGCAGGAAAATGGACCCCTAATCAAGAAAAAAGTCAGTCAGTACCACCAGACTTTTAGAGTAGAGATGATAGAAAATGCAAACAGGAACTTAGGTACCATAGTTACTGTAAATACACTTAGCTTGTTCAAAGATTTGAAATAAAATAGAAGTTGTAAAAAGAAGCTAAATGTAACTCTAACAAATGAAAAATAAGTTTACAATGGAAATTCCTCTAAATGAGATTAACAACAGGTTAGAGACTGAAAAATAAAGTATCAGTTAACCTTATACAGCAATAAATCCTATTCACAATGAAATATCAAAAAGATTTTGAAAGAAAAGAACAGGACTTCAATGATTTTTATGACAATGTAAAGAAGCATAACTTAACATCACTTTTGGGGACTCCAACCTATGGAGTCCCAAAACAAAGGAAATGGCAGGCAATTACTTGAGAAAATAAAGGCTAAAAATAATTCAAATGTTTAAAAAGTACACAACCACAAATTTGATAAAGCCTACAATTTCCAATAACGATAAACAAACTGAAAATTGTACCATCAAAAACAAAGTCCCATTGCTGGAAACTTTCTTAAAACGTCAAAATTTTCCATGGAAGGAAAAAATATGAGCACAAGAACACAGATAAAAGTGAATAACAACTTCTCCTCTACCACTATGTTAGCTGGCAAAAAATGGTCTGTACAGCATAACAGACTGACGGAAAATGACAGGACCTTGGACACTGGCCCCATGCCTGGGGAGGGCTAAATTGGCAAGCAAGTCCGAGTGTGGTGGTGCACACCTGTAATCCCAATGCTGGGGAGGCTGAAAATAGGAAGATCACTAAGAGTACAACTGCATAGTGAGACCCTGTACCAATTACATAAATGAAAAAGAAAAGATAGGAAACAGTAAATGTACAAATAATAAATACCTATGAAAATGTAAGACATTAAAATAAAATAATTTTCAAACAAAGACTGAAGAAATGTGTTGTCAGTAGGTATAGCATACAAAAATCTGATAAGGAATTTTTTCAGGAACAATATAAATGGTGCCAAAGAGAATATTAGATCAATACAAAAGATCAGAGACTACTAGAAATGATGTGTGCATAAATATAAATTATATTTGAAATTTATTGCAAACAAATCTAAAGGCTTAAAGAAAGATAGCAAGGTGGCAGAAAATGGAAGTGACTGGCAGCAAAGTATGGCCTCTACATGACCTTGAGTTGAGAGGGAACTAGAGGACAACTGGTGAACAGAAGAAAAGAGGTGAATTTCCAGGAATTTGGAGGGAGTTGTTAGGAAGACTGCAAAGAATGCAGAAACTGAGAAAATGTGTTCCATTGTGAAACAAACAGTGCAGTCTGGAAGGCTCACACTGGCTGGGGGAGGGGAAATTTACATCTAGTGGGAACAGGAAGTCAGTGGATGAAGGCAGTCAATGCTCACAATCCCCCACAAGATATTAATCTAATCCAACAGGTGGCAACCTCTGTGAGGAGAAAGGGGAATGATAGGCATGATGGCCTAACTAACAGTCAATTTGTAACAATCAGAT
The DNA here is from genome assembly GCA_002564285.1 of Tympanoctomys barrerae. Lineage (NCBI taxonomy): Eukaryota > Metazoa > Chordata > Mammalia > Rodentia > Octodontidae > Tympanoctomys > Tympanoctomys barrerae. Next base: position 2,163 of record NDGN011540969.1, on the reverse strand, counting down.
GAACTGAATTACTGTGATTCTGGGCAAAGAAGGCCCACCTGAGGATTGCTGCCAACAGCATTTTATGTGGTTAAACTTGAGGGGAAAATGCTGTGCTTCTGTTTCTCCTGGAGAATCTTGTCACTCTGGCTTTCCTGATAGGAACTCTGCTGTTCTCATAGTTGGGTCCTCACTGTTGCTGAGGATCCTGGGATTCTTTTTAGGAGAGCTCCAGTCCTTTCCTTCAGCATAGTTTCTTGGCTCCAGTGTAGACCACTTATCCCACTGGCACAGATTTTGAAACTACCACCACTGACCTTTGGGCCTTCCCAATGTTGATCCTTGATACAGGCTTCTATATGACGTCACCATGGGCTCTATACCTTCAGGTGGATTTGAGGAGAACATTGCCATTGCACCCAATAATTCAGCTGGATTCTTTGGATCTCTACTGCATGGGCAGATCTCTCGCCATCTTTGAAATTTTACTTTTTGAGTGAATAGTATAAAATAATACTAAAAATTACATGTCCTGAATTAAATCTGTTCCCTTATAAATTCCAACCAGAACATTGGGTCTGAAAATTTAAGCATCAAGTCCAGCAGATTTCTCTTTTTTTGAGGGGGGTGTTCTCATTTTTTTTTTAAATTTTATTAAGAAACTGATATCAATGAGACAGTTTCAAAATGGATTAATAAGACAGTTTCAATAATTAATACAATGCATATTGTTATCTTCTTAGTAGTTATTCATAGTACAAGATGCACACATGATATCGGGTCTAAATACTATTAGTAGGCGGTGACCTGGCGCAGCGGTTCCCGTGCCGGGCTCTAGAGCCCGAGATCGCCGGTTTGTGCCCCCATCCCAAATACTATTAGTATAAATATTTCTTCTCATTGAATTAAGAAAAAGTAGCTGTAAATCTATGTTAACTATTTTGTATATACAGATACAAAATGGTCCTTCCTTTGTATCCCCTCTTTTTGTTTAGTTTTGTTACAGATGGGTATTCCTGTGAAATTTAAATATTGTAGGCAGGTGAATTCAGCAAAATAATCCAATATTGTCCTGTAGTCCATAATAGTAGTGGGTTATCCATAGGACTGGCAATGTCACAAGTTGTTGACTTGAGCCTTTCACAGCTCAGTCTACTAATATGGCTTTACTTTTTATACCTTGTTTTCATACTTTTCTGCTAGTTTGTTTAGACAAAGAGAAAGCAAGGCCTATATAACAAGAAATGTATCTTTTGTATCTGATAAAATTTGTCAAGTCCTCTCAGAATTTATCCTGTTACCCTGTGCCACAGTTTATAGATCCTTTGTCAGTGTCAGCCATGTGGATGAATCATGGCCATTGCTTGACCTATTTGCTCTCTGTGAAAGCCTGAGAGAATGT
>NDGN011540959.1:8183-37980 GCA_002564285.1 Tympanoctomys barrerae | reverse complement strand
AAAAAAAGCTGTGCCTTATTAGGAAATGTAGCCAGGGTGAGTAGAATAATCAGAAGGTTTCAGTGGCTTCCTTCCTTCTGTCTCTTAAACATTCCCCCCACCCCCAACGTCCGGGGCCTTGGAGGCCAGGCCAGGGGCAGGATTGGAGGTCATCCCTGGACAACGGCTGGCCTCTCTTTTGTGTCTGAGTGGTGTGTGTGTTACTTCACAGTAATAAGATAGAGCTGCACTCCACTGCCATGGTGAAGACCATGGCCTGAGAGTAGATGATACTAAGAAAAGCCACGTCCTAGGCTCCATCCTGGGGATTTGCTGAGGGAGTAACTCTGCAAGGAGAGTGGTACTGCCTGGTCTTCCTGGTGCCGCCTCCATCCTGGATGCATTCATACAGGTCCTCAGCTGGTGGAAGGAGACAGTTGTCTGGTCAAAGGTAGCAGGCAGCCAGCAACCCCACGAGTTTGGTCTCCTTCTCGTGTAGAACCTGGACCTTCCCTACTCCTTCCTTAACTCGCTGCTCATGCATCATTTTCCACGTTTTTAAACATGTAAAAGCCTTCCCCACTGCACCCTTCTTACATGGGACACCTTTTACCTGTGCAAAGACTGACCCAGAAGTGAGTGTACTGCTTGCCTCTGTGAGTTCAGCCTTCTGTGCCCCAAGAAGTCAGGGAGAACAGCTGCTCCCAGCTTGCAGAGTTGTAGCAGACAACTAGCTTTTGGGGGTACATCAGATTCTGCTGATCAGGTCATCTCACCCATGCCTGAGAAGGCCACAGTGCAGAGCAGGGGGAAGTGGGGGGTTTGTGATGAACCCACTTGGGTAATTCGCCTGCTCCCCACCTGTCCCATAGGCCCTAAGAGAATCAGGGCAAATGCTGAACATAGACGTGAGTGGGCCGCTGCTTATCCAGGTGAGGAAGGGAACTACTAGTGCTATGCTGGGTGCCCTCAGGTCTCCTGAGCAGCCCTAACTCAGCAGATGAGAACATTTTCCCTCCCCACCTTCTTTCTATCCTGATTAAACACAGGAGCAACTTCCAGCTTAGTGCTTGAATTCATTGACACCTTTCAAAGTACAACTAAACATATTCCTTTTTAAACAAAGTCAGGCCTCAGTTAAGGTCTTGCCCTCCAGAACTGAAAAAAAAAATGAGTTTTTTCTTTTCTTTTCTTTTGAGGGTCTTTTGAGACAGAATCATTTAAATTTTATGGACAGGTAACACTGATTTCCATTAGTATGATGATACGTGTTTTTTTAAAAAATAAATATAAGTAAAGCAACTGAATTTTAAAAAATTATTCAATTTAAAAGCACAGTGGGTTTTGGAGATAGCAGGTTTCATTCAAGTTTTATCCAGTTGGGCCCAAGAATGGTGCCTGACATTTAGAATGAACATCCATTTAGAACATTTGGCTGTCTTCCCTCAAAACCAGAACCACAGGCTAGAGAAAGCTCCCCTTTTAAATTCAGGGCCCCAGGAGTCCTCCTTTTGTGGTTGGGTTTTCCCTATTTCCATTGTAACCAAGAAAAGTAAGAACTTCAGAGGCTGCTGATTGTTCCTTTTGAGTTTAGGGAAGAACCCTGGCCATTTTTCAGAGGCAAAGGGCTTCACTCAGGAAGCTAGCTATAAATGGTAGAGGGACAGGAAGGGGTAAAACAGAAGTGCAGAGAACACTAAGTAGGAAGTTGAGGACACAAGTCAGCGCAGCTTGAACATTTATAAGGGCTTGAAACTCTGGGAAGTAGTGGAAACATCCCAAATTGTTCCTACTCGGACAGCACCATGTGTCCCTCATAGATTATGCGTTATCCCTAACTCACCCGGGCAAATCACCCCTCCCCTCAATCCTCCCAAGGCTTTTAGCCCTGCGTGGTGGCCCAGGCCTATGATCCTGGCAGTCAGGAGGCAGAAGCTGGAGGATCCTCCAGATTCGAGGCCAGCTTGGGCTGCATAATGAGTTTAAGGCCAGCATGAACTACACAGGGAGACACTGTCTTGATGAATAAATGAATAAATAAATAAATAAATAAATAAATAAATAAAACATGAGCTCTGGAGAGGCACTACGTGTGGCTGGAAATCTGGCCCCATGAGGCTGAGTAAGAGCAAATTAAATTCATTCCTGAGCCTCAGTCTCCCTAATTATAAAAATGGGCATTGGGTGGGAGGAGCGACAGTGGCAGAGGAGCAGAGCTCCTGCGCACCTTGCCTGCAGCTTCCGCAGGCACCGCCTAGACAGACGTCCAACAGGAAGGTCAGCTTGCCCCTAAGAAGGGGGTGGAGGAGGAGCCCAAGAGGAGATCGGTGAGGTTGTCCATACCTGCTCCTGCAAAAAGTGAAAAGGAAGCTAAAAGAGGCAGCAAGAAAGGATAAATCTTCCGACAAAACAGTGCAAGCAAAAGGGAAAAGGGGAGCCAAGGGAAGACAGGCTGAAGGGGCTAAGCAAGAAACCAAGACTGACCTGCAGAAAAGGAGGAAAATAAAACCGAGGAGAGTGCAGCCTCTGATGAAGCAGAAGAGAAAGAAGCCTGGTCTGATTAATCACACACCATGTCTTATCAGTGTGCCCTATCACCCTTGGACAATCCAGAATATTTTTGTCAACTATTTTGTGAATGCAAGTTTTTAGTAGCTCTAGAAACATTTTTTAAGAAGGAGGGAATCCCACCTCATCACATTTTAAAAGTGTAAACAATTTTTTTAAAGAGGTAAGATCATTGGCTGGTTGTTCATTGTTTGGTACAACCAGAAATAGTGGGATATTGAATTAGGGCAGGATTTGATTGTCCTGGGTGTCAGCCTAACATTCCATACGTGGGGGTTAATTTTATATCCTGTGATATAAAGCAGACAAAACGGCAATTTGGAATCACAGTCATGTATTTCATGTCTTGGATATTTTAAATGGCTTTTATTCCTGTGTTGTTTTTAGTGGTATTATTTCCTTTAAAAAACCCCTACTTTCTGGTTGTTGTCCTGTCAGAATCATATGCACTCTGTAGCATCTTTGGTCCTGGTGGTCCGGTTTGCCTGGTTTTGTTAATCGAAAATGTTGAGTATGTAATGTATATGATAGGAGACTGAATCGGTGGGACTTAACACCATCAGCATTTGAAGGTCCTGGTACTTAATTTTCTTGGGGGAAAATTTGCCTCCAATTTTGAAGCTGGAAAGCCACTGGAATAACTAAAAAACAATACATGGCTTTTTAGATTTTTGGCACGGGTATTAAGAATTGTGTAACAAATGAAGTGTCTGCATTGACCCTCTTCACAACCAACGAAGTATCAAATATGGATGATCAACACACCCCCAACGTGGGCACAAGACCTACCTCTTATTTAAAAACAAAACAAACAAACAAACAAAAACCCAAAACCAAAAACTGAGTTCANGGGGGGGGGGGGGGGAGACCTACCTCTTAGACTTCAACATTAGAATGGCAGCAAGGGAAGTAACCGATAAAACTGTCACTATTATTCACTATTAGCATTAATACTGGAAAGGCACGAGGCTTCCGGTCCGGTGCCCAGGGCTGAGGCTGGGAGGGGCGGAGCGGTGCGGGGTTGGGCTCCAATTGTCCGGCGAGTGCTCCCAGAAGATGGCAAGCCCCTGGCTCCGCCGCGGACGGTCTCCTAAGAACTCCCACTGGCGCTGACACACCAGGCAAGGCCGTCCTGCCCCACGCCCCGCCCGGATCCCCTCCGGCAGCCCAACAGCCACAGGCGGCAACAAAGCTCTCCCAGCTCCGCTTCTGACAGCTGAGAGCTGCGAGGCATGCCGGGAGCGGGCCACACAGCCAATCCCCGCGCAGGGTTGTGGCGGTTACCGGGTAACGTGGGGGCGGGACGCTCAGGTGAGTGGCGGAGCTAGTAGGGCGGGGAACGCGCAGGTGGCAGCCGAAGGAGGCGGGTGACTTGCCAACCAGTTCTAGAGGACGCTGCTGTTCCTGTCTCCAGTTCTCTCAAGTTTACCAGGATCTGAAGGAATGAGAAGATTATCAAGTCCCCCACCAATAAAAGCAAAAACACATGGGAACAAATAGTGATAAAAATGGTACTCCCATTTGTTGAGGGTCTGTGGGCCGTTTTTTACAGGGATTACTTCTTTGTACTGGTTAATTTGGGGGGTGGGGCGGGAGATACCAGGGATCGAACTTGGGACTTTGTACTTGCCAGGTGGGCACTTATGCCACTGAGCTATCTCCTCGGCCCCTAGGGATTATTTCTTTGGATCCTCATCTAATTTTGTAAGGAAATTACAATTACTGTATTTCTTGCCAGGCAGTCAGTGATCTGCAGGGCTTGAGATCTTGCTACAAGTGCAAGTTCACAGCCCACCCATCACCCACTGACTTAGAAATGTTGGGACACAAGGTTCAGCCTTGGGGCTGAGGAGATAGCTTGGTGGTCTAAGCACCTGCCTGGCAAGCACAAGGAGCTGTGTTGGATACATGGTACCGCGTGCTGTGCCAGCCACCGAAGCCCTGGGCGCGCTGTGCTGGCCACTGAAATCCGGTGTGGTGGCGCACACCTGTAGAGACTGAGACAGGAGGGTCACTACGAATCAGAACTGTGTAGTGAGACCCTGTACCAAATAAATGAATTTTTAAAAATAGCTCTGCGGACTAAGTGCCTGCTTAGGCAAGCGCAGGGGCTGGGGTTCAATCCCCAGTACCTCATGCACAACAGCCCCGCCCCTGGGTGTGCTAAGCCAGCCACCGAGTCCAGGCATGCTGGTGTACACCTGTAATCTCAGCACTGTGCAGGCTGAAAATAGGAGGACTATGAATTTGAGCTGCATAATGAAACCCTGAGCTAAATACATAAAAATAAAAAATAAAAAATCCCTCTGGAGGCTCATGCATGTTGAAATTGAGAACCTATGTGACATTGTACCGCAGAGTGTGAGCTCCAGGTGTCTGCCACGTGACCTGCTCGGTAGCACACCTTTCTGGATCTCCTTCCGGTCCTTGTTTCTCATCTTCACTCTTCGGCTTCTTCCTGGGATCACCTCCCCAAAACCGCTTGCCCTTGAAACTTTGCCTCAAGGCTGAAGCTGGAGAACACCGTTGGAGAGATCTGCAGGGAGGTGACATTGCTCAGAGAGGAGGCCAGTGAGGGCTGAATGCTAAATGCTTTGCTGTTGTTGCCTGCTTTGCTCTTGCAATGCCTTTGGTGTGGGGCCAGGGTGACCTCTTGAGACAGTTAGGGACGACTATAGTGGGACAGTGGGCTGGGACAAAAATATGTAAGTCCCTGGGCTCAATAAGCTATTACCTTTGAACTTGGGCTTTTTTTTTTTTTCCAGAACCAGGGATTAAACTCAGGTCCTTTGCTTGCCAAAGAAGCACTTATTCCACTGAGCCATCTCCCCAGCCCCAAGCTATTACCTTTGATAGCATGGTATGTTTCAACAGGCCCATCCAAAGACCCTGATAAAGCTATAAAAGAAATGTTTACTTAAATGTTGGCAATACTTGATTCACTTCCCATTAGCTTTGCTGTAAAGCAGCACCTGTGACGTGGGCATTATGATAACAGTTGCCTAGGTTACTTCCCAGGGACCTACAGGCCACTTTTGCCAAAAATGTTGACCCTTCAGTGGAGCCTAGAGCTCAGATGGGTGATTAAAATGGAATACAAAGCTTAGTGTCTGTTTCATATTGTGTCTGTCCCCTTTGCTGTCTGAATCCCTAGATCAGAGTCTACCCAGCTCCGAGCCAGGCCAGGAGGATTGCAATTCAGGTCCAGCCTATAAAAACTGAATGAAGCTCTCTCAAAACAGCAGCAGAGACAAAATTTTTGTTACAGAAAAATTTAAATATTAACGAAAGAAAACAAAAGATATTGTGAATTACACAGCTGCACCACCCAGCTTCGACAATGATCAACTTGGGGTCAGTCTCTGTTTATACTTTTTCCAACCTCCAGCCCCATGAATGGAGCATCACATCACTGCATCCACTAATCCTGGGATGTAGCCTGTCATGGAAAGATGAGAGTCCTTTATAAAACATATCATAAATACATGTATCCAAACCCAAAGAATGTGCAAAACCCAGAACGAATCCTGTTGTGAACTACGAACTCTGGGTAATAATGACATCTTCCTGTGGCTTCATCAGTTGTGACAAATGTACTATTTTGAAAATGGGGATTGGCAATGGGGGACAACATGTAGGAGGTACACAATCTATGTTCAGTTTTTTTAAAAAATGTATTTAGTACAGGATCTACAGGGTCTCACTATGCAGATTGGACACAGATGGTAGTGATCCTTCTGTTTTCAGCCTCCCGAGTGCTGGGATAACAGGCATACACCACCATGCCCAGTTTCAATCACTGTCTCAGCGCGCCCCAGAGGCGGGGCTGGCATGACAGGCTGGGAATCAAACCCCCGACCCCTGCGTCTGCCTGAGCAGGCACTTTAATCTACTGAGCTATCTGGCCAGCACTCTATGTTCAACTTTACTGTAGTCCTAAAACTGTGCTAAAAATAGTCTTTACAAATAGGAAATAACTGGGGCAGGAGGACTGCAAAAGTTAGTGTTATTGAACTTAAGAACTTAATAGTAGTTCCTTGGTACTCTCTGATTAGTGTTAAGAGTCTCTTCCAAGAGTACTTTCCACATCATTCTGGGCTGTATCTTTTTCTCTCTCACTTTCTTTCTTTCTTTCTTTCTTTCTTTCTTTCTTTCTTTCTTTCTTTCTTCTGGAACCAGGGCTTGAACTCAGGCCCTTGCACTTGCCAGGCAAGAGCTTCTTCTACTGAGCCATCTCCCCAGCCCTGGGCTGTATCTTGGCGCCCAGCCCAGTGCTAGAGACTTGGTAGGTCCCCAGGAACTTTGCATTGTCCAGATAGCCATGTAGATGAATGACTTGCTATTGGCTCACGTTGCTCTGTGAAGATGCTGCCCGTGTTAGCCAGCTTGTGATCGCTACGACAAACACCTGAGCTAAACAATTTAGAAGAGGAAAGGTATGTTCTGGCTCATGGTTCCAGAGGTTTCAGTCCATGATCAGCTGACTGTTGTGCTAGGCCTGAAGGGAGGCAGACAGCCCGGTGGAAGGTGGTGGCAGAAGAGAGCTTCCCGCCTTGTGGGCGCCAAGAAGCAGAGCAAGACGGAGAGAGCCTGAGGGGAAGGGGTGGCGACACAATATGCCCTCCAGAGCTAGATCCCCAGTGACCTGCTTCATCTGGTTAGGCCCCACCTCCTAATAAACCCATTCAGCTATAAGCACATGGACAGATTAAGGCACTTGCTGAACCTCACGATCCAGCGCTTCCTTCCCACAAGCCCATCAGTCAGCACACTAAGAGCCTGGGGTGGGGGCAGGGCGCATTTCAGATCTTAGTCCTAACACTTGCCTGTCCCTTCAACACTAAGTTATGACTGCCGCCTTGCCGGCCCACAGAGTTCCTGGCCCTGGCAGGTGTGAAAGCGCCAGGGAGTTATGAGCCTTTCCCATTGTCTTCCCCTTAAAACTTCCATCCACTTAAACCCGAAACCAGCAGCAAGTCACTAATCCTCTCCCGATGGCTGTGGCTGCCCGCTCTGTGTGGCTAATTCTGCCCAGTGACTTAATCATCATCCTTACGCTTCCAATGAGGGCTTTTCCTCTTCCTGCCTTGCTCAGGCATTAGCTGATTACTGTAATCTTCTGGCTCCTGGGGCATCCACAGGTTGGCAGGGGAAAGACCAGAGCCACACTTATCCTCGCAGAGACTCAGTTTCCCCACCCATAAAACTGGAGAAATACATCTAGTTGGCATGGGTTATGCAGGCATTGCCTAAAATGGCCACTTCACCCAGCTTTGTCCAATACTGAGTAAGGTTAGAGTCCAGTGAGGTGCAGGGGACATAGGGCCCTGTCCAGGGGTCTGAACAGGATTGCACTATTGGTAGAGGACTGTCAAGTTTTTTTTTTACCTCTCTCAGTAAGAGCTAGGAAATAAGTCACATTAATAGACAAAGAGGGGCCGGGGAGATAGCTCAGCAGAATAAGCATTTGGCCTGGCAAGCGCAAGGACCTGAGTTCAATCCCCGGTTCCAAGGAAAAAAAAAGGAAAAAAAGGACAAGGAAACCAAGGCTCAGAGATAAATACATGCCTGCAAATGTCAGGCACTGGAGCTATACCCACTCCAATTCAGGTGACCAGGAGGAATGTGGATAGCATTGCTTTATGGAGAAGTTGGGCCTTCATCTCGGCTGGAATGACAAATCTTGTACATCTTCTGGAATCTAGAAGCTCCAGGAATTCTACCTCTTACCCCATCCTCTCATTGTCCCTGTTATGGGACTGCATCCCAGGGCACCTGGTTTTAGTTACTGAGCATTTCCATATGAGGGTAGCCATGAACAGCTGCTGCTGTTGTACACTGTGCAACTCCAGAGAATACGTGCCACTTACCACCACAGAGATCAGTGAGGTCAGTCCCCGTCAGGAAAGTGGAGCCAAGAGGAGGTGAGGATTCCTCCGCATGCCCTGGTTGGCTCTGGATTAGGAGCACTGTGCCAGGAACCCGGGATTCCTGAAACCCTCTGACCTGGTGCCTGGAGCAGGTGGAGATGAGGAGGCTGTTCCAGCCCTTCTTAGCAAGGGCATAGGCAAGCCCAGAGAGCCCAGTCTGTTTAAAATGTAGGGAAGGTGAAAGGCTGGAGCAGGGCTCTGGCCTTTTACATACTACATAGAAGGTGACGTAATTGAATCCAGATCACAACACTTTCTGGAAAGTTAACCTGTTTTAAAGACAAACGATCTGGGGCACACAATGGCTAACAAACCTGCCCAGAGGTCGTGCAGCACAGAAGTAGCACTGCTGAGGTGCAAACTCAGGCCGGGGTGGCTCCCTTCGCACTCCTTTACCCCGATTGTAACCTGCATCTCACAAGGGAAACAGTGAAGGCCCAGAGAAGGCTGGTGGTTTGCTCAGTTACACAACCAGCTAGGGGCTGGGAGTAGACAGGGCGCAGGAGCACAGTCTCCCAGCCTTCAAAGGAGCCCAAGGGCCCCTGACCCATAAAAGGCTTTCATTTAATATTTGTGTAGAAAGAGGACTGGAGAGAAACCCGGTTTGGATAGGAGTAGGGAAGTTGGGGTCAGGCAGATGACGGGCGACATGTGTGGTTACAGACCACAGCCCGCTGCACTTAGGGTCTGGATTTCTGTAGGAATTGCACTTGAACCTTCCCCCCACCCCACGTCCCCAAGGGTGAGCTGCTGTGCAGCGCTTGACCTCTAGATGGCGCCCTGTACTGCGGATCTGGACCGGGGTGGGGCTCTGTGCCTGTGGGACTGTTCCTGCAGCTGGTCCCACCAGGCCCCTGCAACTGGGATGTCCACAGAGCTTTAGGGAGCCCCTAGACAGCTGCTTCCCTCTCTTCCGAGTTGGTCTTTACCAGACTTTGGCAGCAGGGCTGGGACTGGAAGCTCAAAGCACAGCTTGCCCCTCCCTCGCCATGTCCTCCACAGGGCCCTGGTGAGACTCCATAGGAACTTGGGGTCACCCCGCAGTCTTCTGCCATTGGCTATGGCCAATTTCAGCCACTTCTGTGGAGTGGAAGCTGTTTATTCCAGGCAATAGGGAGGATCTGAGAGAGTGCCGGGTCCATGGCAAGCGCTCAGTGGACAGGAACTGTAGGGCCGCTCCTGACACAGCTAGGCTCGAGCCAATGTTCCCTGGCCTGGTTGCAGTCTCCTCTTCATCTTTATTCCCTCGTGATGCCACTCTGTCACTTCATGGCATCAGTCACCCTTCAGCTCTGCCATTCACTCTATGTGCCTGGCACTCCCTGGGGATAGCAAGGCTGGGTAAGAAGAGGTCCTAAGTCCCACCATGTGGTTTGGAGCCCAACCCCTCCATCTTCCTGGCAGAGGAGACACAGCTTATCCCGGCTCCAAGGACCTCACCTGTGAGATGGGGACAGTGATGACAGTGACGCTGTCATCAAGTTGTTCAGATCACAGGACATTATGGATACAATTCTCCAAAGTTGTAAAAATTGTATTTTATCATTCTGTGGGGAGATACAGAAAAGAATGAGATTGCTTTAGAACCTCAGAGCAGAAGAGCACCTGGGGACCTCAAGTTCCCTCCTCACCTTAGGATGACAACACCACTGAGAGTCGCGTGGCTGAGGAACATGGCACTCAGAGTCCTTCAGGAAGAGCAGGCTAGGGTCAGCCTGAGGCCTGTCTTCTGTATCCCATGCAGGGCACCTGAAGACGCACCTCCATCTAGGTCCTCTGGCACCTTACAATCTGACTGGGAGCAAGACTGACAGATTATGAAAAGACTGCTCCAGATTCCCTGCCACCTGTCCAGATGGGGAAGGTTCTGAGGCTCAGAGGAGGCGCAGGCCCTGGGGTCGGGGAGGTGGGGAGGAAAGGCTTCCGGAAGGTGGTAGGACTTGAGGAATGGGGCTTTGCAGAGAGGAGGTGTGGTGTGGACAGTGGGTTCTGGCAGGGGAGAGGACTGCAAAAGCCGAGGCCAGGGTGGGGGTGGGGGCGGGGAGAGCCAAAGAGCAGAGTGGCCCACAGGACTGGTGAATTGAAGCACGTTGTGCCTAACGAACACCTATGGAGAGACATGCATGTTGCGTCCCTTTTTGTCACCTAATAACACAGAGCATCCTTGTGTCTGCCTCATTGTACCTGCATGTTCTGCAGGTGAGTGGCAGCTTGGGAGGGCAAAGAGACAAAGTTAAGCCTGAACAGGTACCTGGACCTGGTTTTCAGGGACAGAGACAGTTTGGGGGGCATTGCATGCTACAGAGATACAGGAAAGCTTCAGCCTAACTTCTCAGCCCCAGACACCCCAAAGTCAATTATTCAAGACACATATTTGCCCATCTGGGCCTGTCCATGTGCCAATGATACTGTTTGTAACTCTACTTAAATTTTAATCCCTTACTTTCAAACTCTTAGATTTAAAAACTTTTGACCACTTAAATAAAGCAGTCAGGCTCAGGCTGCTGTGGTTCAATCCCCCAATCCTCAAGTCTTGCCAGACCTGCCCTGAAGGCATCCTGAGCCATAAAAAATAAATAAATAAATAAAAATAAAAATCTTAAATCTTTTTATGACCACCATAAATTTAAAAACAGAGCTAATTGAAAGACAGCTATCAAAGTGAGTACAGGGGCTGGCTCAATGGAATAAGTGAGATGGCTCAATGGAATAAGCGCTTCCCTGCAAGTGCAAGGGCCTGAGTTCAATCCCTGGTTCCGCAAAAAAAAAAAAGTGAATACAATAATAGTAGAACAATGTTCATAAATGCAGTCCAACTTGCTTGCTGGAAATTGAGCAGAAGGCCTAACTCCTCCTGGATGAAAAAATGGGGATTATCAGGTATGAGGCAGGCTGGTGCAGCAGAGATGTTCTCCTCTGCGTGTCTATTCAGACCACAGCAGAAGTGGAAAGGGAATGACTTTCTCACCACGTAATTCGAAGAGGTGAGCTGAACAAAGCGTGTAGCTAGCAGGAATCAAAATATGGACCATACCATGGGAAGGTCCAGGTGGAGCTTCCCTCTGAAGCCAGTGACTGAAGTGGGCATGAGGTCCTTCGTGGCAGGTTTCGACTGCCATAGAAGCCAGAGAAGGGGACTGAACCATCACAGCTGCTCCTCTTTTTTTAAGGGACATGAGGTGTTTCAGGGCATGACAGCGGAGCCGGGTGGGGGCTTGGAGCTCACGGGGAGCAGGTTTTGCTCACTGTCACCTGTCCGGGCTGGGCACATTCCTGCAGGAACCATCCGCTCCTCGGGCTGCGGTCTGCGGGCCGGCTGGCTCTGTGGGCAGGCGACTTCTGAAGTCACACACTACCCCATCTGGAGGGGCCTCATGGTTCAATGCTGGCAGCCCATCTTTCTCTGGAGGAGGAGCCAGTAGGCACAAGAGGGAGGCCCATCCTCTGTGAGCCAACGTGGAGAGCCACAGGACGTATCTTAAGAGAGAAAAAAACAAGTCACAGAACAATATGTGCTGCATGGCTCTATTTATAAACACCAATTCTTTAAAATTTTAGCACATACACACATATAAAACACTTCATTATTCCATTTTCCCTCCTCTGGTTGGTTAGTGATCCATCCAATTACCATTCCTCTAGGGTTAGCCTGGAGATGGAGCTGGCTTGATTGATCACGCTTACCAGATAGTCACATTTTTACCCACTTCCGGGACGACACAAGGACCTTAAACTGTTCTAACTCACTCACCCCCTTCCTGGCTCAAGTGCTGTTGTGTCGAGAGGATTTTAATCCTCTCAATTTCAAACATTAGTTTTGTAAAACAGAGATCATTTATATTTACCCACATCTCTCTCTCTCTCTCTCTCTCTCTCTGTTGCTCTTGTTTCTTTCTGAATTTCCAAGCTTCCATCTGGGACCACTTCCCTTCTGCCTGAAGCATCCCCTTCATATTTATTTTCCTATTTGAGCCATTCATATGGTTCAGAAGTCACAAGTACAGAAGTGCACATGATAGATGCCTCCCCCGTCCCCGCTCCCAGCCAACAGCTCCGTGCTTCCATATGCACAGAGAACATTCCTTGGAAAGCAGCGCGCCACATTGTGAACACTCGCCGATGTGATCCGAAGTCTGTGATGGTGATGGGTTCTTGTCTCCTGCACGTGCAGAGACAGAGCTGGGCCCCCAGGATGGCAACAGGGAGGCCTAGTTGCTTCTGGTCCACAGCCTCCCTGTGACCATAGCGTCTACAGCTCCTATGTGACATACATCTGATCCTAGTCACAGCCCCATGGACCAGCAGAGGTATCATGCTTTTCCTGCCCAGGGTCAGGAAAGCAAATGATCAAGGCTCCTGTTTCCATGAGCACTTACTATATGCCAGAAATATTTTATATTCATTGGTGCATTCAACCCTTACAGCGGTTCCACTAGTAATGTCACCGTCTATAGATGAGGAGATAGAGGCAAAGCTAGGGACCTATTCAAGAGACAGAGTCAGGCTTCCAACCAAACCCAAGCAGCTGGGCTCCACAGTCATATGAATATTAAACCCATTTTATAGATATGGAGACTGAGGCCAAAGGGGTTAAGCTATACATTCAAAGCCACAGTGAGAAGTAAAGAACAAGAATTCACATTCATGTATTTGGGGTCAAAATCCACTCCACATCCACAGAGGTTTCCCTCTGCATTCAGAGCTATCTGGAGCCTGTAGGGACATGCCACATTCTGATATCTGCCCAGCCCACCAGACCTGAAGCCCTGTTCTCACTACTCCTGTCTTCTAGGAGTTTCTGGCCAGGGCTGCCCTTGCCGACTGGCACAGGCCCTGCAGGCAGACCACCTGGATTGAGTTTAGCCCTGCCTGGGGAGCCTCGGGCATGCTGCTGTCCTGTTCCTTCGCTGCCTCAGTCTATTCAGTCATCAGTCTGCTTCCTTATACTATCATTTTCAAGGGAGGGCTGAGTGCGCTCATCCATGCAAAGCGCTTGGAAGCGTGCCTGGCGTGAAATCAGCCCTCGCCCAACCCTAGCGTGATCAGGAGTATCAGCGGTGGAGCTGCTGTGTGGCTCAGTGGAGCAGCTGCCCCTCTCTGGGCCTCGGGCTCTCCCTCTGAGCACATCACAAGGTCGGGGCTGTGGGGGCTCGAGCTCCTGTGGCTGGCTGGCTGGCTGGCAGACCTTCTCCTCGGCCCCTACCCTCTGAAGCCCAGCCTGGCCTGTGTTCCTGGAGGTGGCCCCAGGCACACACTTGCAGAGTGGGGGACGTGCATGTGCTTCTGTCCCTGAGCCCAGCATGTGCTTATGCTGCTTGCGACTCCCACAGGAGAGGAATTGTCCCTGAGGGCTGGTGGCTGGCATGGCTCCAGCTGCCCCTGGAAGAGGCAGCATGGGGGCTCCGTCCTACTTCCTACCAGTGCCCAGGGCCCTCGGTGCCAGTCCTTGCCACAGAGTGCCATTCTGCACCAATGCATAATTCATGCGCTCATGTGCCAATTTGTGCCAGCTTTAATTAGCTTCTAACTTTTTGTCATTCGTTTTGCTAGGAACACCTTATAAATAAATGATAGGTACAGGGATCTGGGAATGGGGCAGGCGCGTGAGGGATGGAGGTCAGCTCTAGAGGCCAAGCAGGGGACCCATGAGCCTCTAGGGTTGGGCCCCTAGGAGCCCTGAGCCCCTTGGGGTTTCCCAGAGACCCGCCTGCTGTGCAGATCCACAGCTCAGCCTACCTCGCGCCTCCCAGCCTTACTCCATCTCCAGCCATGCACTGCCACAGCTGTGCCGGGCTCCACGGGCCCACAAACCAAACTCGGAGCAAACATGTTGGCTTTATGGAGGCAGCACTGCCCCAGGAGAGGGCGAGAGGGTTGGGGATGGCGACAGGAAGCTGCAAACAGCTTTTCACCAGCTGAGGGATGGGAAGAAAAGGTGCGCGGCAAGCAGTGCTTCTTGGTGAAGCAGGGAAGAGAGCTGTGACAGAGGATGCCCAGAGGAGAGGCAGTTACATGCATTAAAATAATAGTGGACCCTCAAGGGAAGAAAGGGGTGCATGCAGTGTTGTTCTGTTTTCGCAGCTTTAAAGGCACTTGGGTGTGTTTTTCTCTTTCAACCTGAACAGTAGTCTCTGGAGGTGCTTTTAGGGCGAAGGGTGCATGTCACTGGGCAATTGAAGAAACTGAGGCTTAGGCAGGTTGTCCAAGGCCCAAGCTGACTGCATCCCAGTTCAGGGAGCTCTGCGTGGCATGGCTTTGCCTGTCTTATGATCCCTGGGGAGGACAATGGGGCAGAGAGCACCTGACGGAGGCTGGGATGCCAAGGGGCATCTGGTTAGCAGGCCCTTGTGTCTAAAACAACAGATCCAGGTGCCCTCCCTGCCTTCTTCCTTCTTTCCTCCCTCCTTCCTTCTTTTCCTTGCATATTCACAGAAAGCCCTGACACACATGGTGATGCGAAGACACGGTGTGGCCTGGGAGTATGGCTTGGTGATACAGTGTGTGTTTAGCATTAGTGTGGCCCTGGGGGTCAATCTCCAGGGAGACAGCCACTGAAGGAAGATGTCCCTTGCTCCAAGAGGCCAGCCAGGGCTGCCCAGGGACATGGCACGCCCCTCCCTCTCACCATGCCTCCCTTGTTACTGTGCCAGGCACTTTCCTCTCCCAGTCTTACCAGCCCCTGATGTGCCCAGCAGGCCCTTCATAGGGCAGCCCTTGTGCACCTCCTGAGACTCATTTCTGTTTGGCAAGTGTCTTGGTCCAGCCCTGCTGTCATCCAACATGGAGTCTCTAAGTCCCCTGTGCCTCAGATGCCCTCGGTGGCTTTCTCTTTAAGGAACACAATCTTTCATGGGCCTCTTTAGCTAACTGCTCTGTATGAAGTCACACCCAATCTCCTTAGCTTGAGTGGCTTGTGCCTTGCTGGGGTCTCCTCTGCCACACTGCTGGCCTCAGGAGTGGCTCTGTGGCCTCAGGAGTGGCCCAGCCCACTGCTGCCTGATTCTGTCTGTCTCTCCAACTGGATGATATCCCTCCTGAGCACCAAACTGACACCCTATGCTTCTCTCTGGCCTCAGCAACCAGCCCAGAGTGCAGCACGCTGTGGGCCCTCCAGGAAAGGGTCTGAGATGGATGAACAAAACACAATCCCTGTCTTCCAGGGTCTTAACATCAACTGTGCCTCCGGACGATGAACTTGAAGTCACCGCAGAGCTACATCTGCTGACACGGACACAGTCACATAGGTGTGCTGGGGCCAGTCTATCATTGTTTTCTTTTTAATTTTAAATAGACCTGTGGAGTTGCTCCAGCAGTGCTGTCATCCTGTACTTGAGGTTACTGGAAGTTCTGTCAAACGTTCTACACCAGCCACAGTTCTCACGGGCGCCTGCAACAGAAAGAACTAACTCAGGCTAACTCAGGTAGACGATTAGTTCACTAGTTGGATGGAGTGGGGGGCGATTGCGGAATCAGCCAGAAGGCTATAGGACAGGCCCAGGCAATGGCTAGGAACTAAGAAGGCTGGTGGCCACGGCACACCCAGATCAGGCTCAAGGAGCCCCGGGGCCAGGGCTAAACCATTCTCCTCTATTTCTAAGCTTTGTGGCTCCCACTGAAGTTCAAAGTTGAGAGCAGAGCTTCAGGTGGGCTAGCCTGGGTCACGCACTTATACCCTATGGTCTTAGGTTTGCAATTAAGATGGCACATTGTGTTGGTCAGCTTTCCCTCACTGTGACAAAATACTTGAGATAAACAAGTTAAAAGGAAGAAATGTTTCTTTGGGCTCAGAGATTCAGAGGTTTTAATCCATGGTCACTTGATTCCATTGCTTTGGTTTGTAATGAAGCAAAGCATCATGGGAGCTGGGAAGTCAAAGAGAAAGGGGAAAGGGTCTGGGTCCCCATGTTCCCTCCAACGGCCCCACTTCCTCCGCTAAGGTCCCAGTTCCAAATAAGGCTACCGACTTCCCAATGAGGCCATCTGCTAGGGACAGAACCTTGAACACATGAGCTCAGGTTTAGGGGGAGGACATTTTCAATCTCAACCACAGCACAGGGCCCACATACCCTGGGGAGCTCCAGATGCCCAGCCCAGGGCAGGGCTGGAGTGCTGGGTCCTGTGCTACAGTCTGTGAATCTCTTTGGCTGACACAATGTCCTGATATCCTGCCCAGCAGAAGGCAGGGTCCTCCTGCCTTCCAGGAAAGGGTCTTAGATGAAGACACTGAGGCCTCCTCTGCTCCAGTATAGACACGAAAACTAGGGCAACTATTGTTCAATGTGGCCAAAGCCACAGAAGGTGGAAGCAAGGGCCTCTTTCTTCTCTGGGCCACTGTCCTACAACAACTAGGGAGTGGTGAGAGTTTCCTAAGGCTACGGAGGTGGGCGAACTAAGGGAACTGTTGATGAACTGTCCTGAAATGCTTGCAGGAGTGGGGGAAAGGTTAACACTCCAGAGATGAGTCTTTTGGAGACAAATGGCGGGAGGTCATAAGACATGGGCTCAGAGGACGGAGGTTGAGCTCTTCTCTGCATCTCTGGGGTCCCTGTAAATGCCACCATCCTGCCTTTGGCTCTTTATGTGCAGTCCGCACTTCCAGGATCCAAAGCTCCTTCGGCTCCTACCCTAGGGTGTGGGGTCCACATGCAACCTCCGGCCTTGGCTCACATCCATCCATGCCATTCCCTCCACTCGGAACACCCTTCTGATCCTGCTGCCCACGCAACTTCCACTCACGGCAGCACACCAGTTCTGATGTCCCCTTGTCCAGGCAGTCTCTCTGGACTCAGCTTTTCCAGAATGAATCATCCTTCTCCCCTTCCTTTGCTACACTTCCTTGCTGGATTATAATGGATTTATGTGTCTGCCTCTCGGGGACTGGAAGCACCTCACAGATGGGCTGGATGCCACTCCTGTCTGGGCCACTTCTCCTCTTCATGGACAATGCAGACTGTGATTTCCAAGCTTCCGGGTCTGCTGGCTTCTGGTGGCAGCAGCCTGGTGGGAGATGAAAGGGCTGTGGAGAAGCTGAGGTGTCCCTCTTCATGCTGCACCCTTGTGACCAAGCTGTGTCTGCTGTGACTCCAGCCGCTGCCAGCCAGATCCACACGGCATCATCTCCTGCAGCAGGACCCCCTCACTCTGCTCTGTCACCCTCCAGCCTCCCATATGGCAGCACCTCCTGCTGCTGCTTCGCTCTGGCCTACCTCTCTGTCCTCTCTGAATTCTGTCCCTGGCTTTTCCATTCTGTGTAGCCAGGGTATCTTTCAAATTCCCTGTTGCAGATTCAGGCAGGTTCTGTGGGCTGGTTGAACCTTTACTGATATCCTAGGTCCTAGCACAGTGCTTGGCACAGAGGGGCTTGAGAAATTCTTGGGGGAACAGAAGTGGCTGTCAAAGAGGCCCTCTGAACAGAAGCATGATGCCCATGTCTGAGGAGGTGATGATCTTCCTGAGCTCAGTGCTATTTTCTTCAACGTGAAATGGCTGCAGGTAGTCTGAGTCTGAGTACTCACACAAAAGAAAGACAAAGGTAGAGAAAGCTTGGAGAATGCCTTCGCTTCCTCCTTCTCCTTCTCTCTTTTAGGGTCACTAGGTAGTTCAGGCTGGCCTCAAACTTGTGGTGATTCTCCTGCCTCAGCCTCCTGAGTGCTGGGATTACGGGTGTGTGCTACCACACATGGCTTGAAACTTTAATAAAATTTTGTTTGCAAAAACAGATGACTGGGACAGATCTGACCTGGCACGTAATACATATTTTTAATGAACACCGCCCCCTCTTGTCATCTATTACCCTCACCCCATTCCTGTTTTCAGCTCATGACTCTCCTAGCTCTCTGCCTCCACCCAGCCACCTGCTCTGAAGACTTCACTCTCAGGATGAGGGTCCAGCCCTCATGGAGGCCCACACGCCCTGTGTAGGCTGGCCTTGCTTGCACTCTGGCTTTATGCTCATTATGTGTGCAGCCCACCTCCCCAGCTCCAGTCTCCCTGGCCTTCCTTCCCTACAACAGCTTCTTTGCACCACAGGGTCTTTGTACATGACATTTTTCCCTGCCTAAAACCCCACTCTCTCCTTTCATCATCCTTCAGATCTCAGCTCAGTCTCCTAGGACCTCCAAAGTGCCATTAAAGCCCCTGTGGGGCTGAAATTTTCCCTGTGTGTATTTCCCCTGTAAAAGAGCTCCAGGAGGCACACGGCCCTACTCCAGAACCTGTTTCACTGAGCAAGCACAGTGAACAGACAGATGAATGCTAAGGAAGGGGAGGTTTGGGACCAGACAGATGCCACCAGTTCTGGAGGGCCAGTCCCTGACCCTGCCTCCTCACCACAGGCTGGTGAAAAGGCTGTGCTGGAGGTGGAGTGACTTGAGGCCCAGAAAATGTGCTCCCAGAATCTGGCTCCGGGCAGTTCCTGTCAATGTACTGACCCACACAGTGATAAACCCAGAAATACTGTCACAGAAGAGTTTTCTAATGTTTGGCCTGTGGGAGGGAGGATCAGGGCAGAACAATCCAGGTCAATGACCCGGATGAGACATTTCCAAAGCCATAAGGTTCTGGACCTACAGGTATGCAAACAGCAGCTGGAGGACCCCTACCTTAGGGGCATGGCAGAAGAGTTGGGGTGGATGAGGAGCAGGGTGCCTGGGCTATCCCAGGGGTTTCTTCCAGCCCTGACCCACGCCCCATTTCTAAGCATTGGAGGCATTCTGAGGTTGAGGCAGGGAGGAGCACAAGTGGAAGCAAAGGCCGCTGCCTGGAGCCACGCGATGGCCAAGCAGCCCCTAAAACCAGGGGCCTGGTCAGCCACTCTGGGAGCAGAGAGGGGGCGCTGAAAGCCAACAGATGGCGCGGGCTCACCTAGGCCGAGCGCCCTCCAGCCCGCTCTTTCTGGCTTCCTAGGAGCGTTTGTTTTCGCGCTCTGCTGGCTGGAAGCACAGAGAAGGCTGGAGCCCGGCGGGGGCCCCAGCCCCCAGCGCGCGCCTTTGCAGAACGAAGGCCCCGCGGGCACTGCGCGGGCGCGCACCTGGGGCCGCTTCCGCGGGCTTCATCCCTGGCCCTTTGGGGGATTCTTCGAGTTGCCACAGCAGCCGGTGCCATGACATCGGCAAAGGGCAGCTTAGCCGGCACTGAAATATTCATGCCCCGGCGCCCAGCTGGGCTCTGTGCGGCTCCTGGGGGTCTGCAAGGTCCCGGCGGCGGCCAGGGGTCCCGGTGGCCCATCCGGGTGGGGGACTGCGTGGCGAGGCTGTAGGACTGGCGGGGGCTGGGCGAGGCGGAGGTGAGGGCGGGATCGTTAGGAGGCGGGGTCTGGACGGCGGGGCCGCGCGGGGCGGAGGAAGCCAGGGAAAGTTGATCGCGGACTTGAGCGGCTGCGGCTGCTGCTCGGAGAGCGGGGAACGGGCTGCGCGCGCGATGCGCGGTCAGAGGACGCGTCCGACGGCGGCGGGGCGCTGAGCCGGCTGGGCGGAGCGGCCCGGCCAGGGCATGGAGCGCGGTGTTGCCCAGCGTCTGCACGTTTGGGGCGTGCCTCGTCCGAGCCCGCGGCGCACCTGAAGTTGCAGTCAGCAGGCGGCTAGCGGGCGGCCCGAGGGGACCCGAGCGGCCGGCGCGCCGCCGATGATCCTTCGCGCCAGCGGCGAGACGCGGCGGTGGCCAGAGCCAGAGCAGGCGGCGTACGGGGGCCGATCCAGCGGAGAGCAGAGCCCGAGGCGCGGCGCGGCGCCGCTGCACACTCGCACACGGTACCCAGAGCCTCGCACCGGCCTTCCCTCCCCGCTTCCCTCGCCTTCCCTGTGCCACTCGCCCGCCGAGCGGCAAGAAAGTTGGAGCTAAGGGGTCGAGACCGCAGTCGCGGAGCCACTTGTTCCCGGCGCGGAGTGCCCGCAGCGGGTGCTCAGAGCTTCCTTTCCTCGGCGCCCCTGGCCCGGCCCTGCATCCCGCTCGGAGCCCGCGGCCGGACGCGCGGCAACTTTGCTTCCCGGGAACTCCAATTCCCTCTGCGGTGGCTGTTGGAGACACCGCTCTCTACGCGCGTAGCCGGGACTGCGACCTTTCAGGGGCTTCGCTCTGGGCGAACAAGAGGGGGTGTCTAGGTCCGGGTGGTGGTGGGGATCTCTGGGGTAAACGGGGCATTAAGCTTCAATCAGTCTCCCAGTTTGGACCGTGGAGATGGGGTGTGGCGCACCTCCTCTGCAGGGTGGGCAGATGCTAGAAGGATCTAAGTCACGTAGCTCTCCTTGTCCCTTTTCACCTTCTCGTGCCCACGGGAGACCGTAGGGGACTCCCACAACCAACCCAGTCCTGCCCGGCAGCTGGAAGACGCGCCCCTCACAGCGCTGGCAGCCTCGTGCGGCTCACGCTGCGTTTCCGGGCCCAGGGCTGGTGCGCTACCGACTGCGTGGGTCGTCCCCAGGGGCTCGCCCCGGGAGTGCCGCCCTTTTCCCCCCGCAGATCAGCCCGGGACGCCTGCATAGCTCGCGCGTTCCAGGGTGGCTGCGGACAGCCCACGAGCACTCGTTGCCTCATTTTACGGAATAGGTGCCTAGGGCCATGGATTTGCCTCCGTGTGGGAGCTGAAAGATCTGTGCCCTCACTGCCAGCCGTCACCAGCGCACCCCTTGCGCCACCAGGCCCCCCTAGAGGAGTTCTCCTTTCCTGGGTTGTAACACGCCCCCATCTCTCCAGTAATAAATAGGGAATGCAGTACCCTTCGTGGGCATAGTTTGCACCCTGAACTGACACTGACCTTAGCCTTCCAGCCCCTGAACAAGTGCCCTTGCCCCAATCCGGATTTTGAGATAAACTAGAGGGACACACAAGGATTGTGTAGGTGTGGTGTTCCTGTGTTGCGCACATATATGTTCTGGGTGGAGTCAGTCTTTGGCTAGGGAAGAATAAGGCTGTGGGGTGGGGGAGGGCTTTGAAGAACCCGTGTGAGGCTAGGAACAAGGTGGTGGTGAATCGCCATGCTAGGGAAGAGCAGGCTTGAATTAATGCTTGGCTTCCGGAGCAGGGTAAGGGGCTTCGGTCAGCACTCTGGGGATGGGGATGCCAGGTGTCACTTGGCCCCCAGTGGAGAAGGGGCTAGAAAGGGGCCTTCGCCTGGAAAGTGCCTTTACTTCGCGTTGATTCCCAGGGCTGGGGAGGGTAGGAAGCCATGGCAGAGAGCGAGAATACACCGCAGGCTGCAAGGTGGCACTAGAGAAGTGACTGGTGTGAGCCCCACAGCGCCTGGCTTTTGCTGGGCTCCATGCACATGTCTGGTGGGGCCTTCCTGAGCCCTAATGGGCTGGATTGGAAGGTTAAGTTGGCACATGGTCCTGGTTGTGTCCCTCAGGTCTCCACCCCAAAAGCCACTTTACCTGTCATTTCACCATTTGAGGTATATATATATATTTTGAGCTCACTATTTTAAAGGACACTTTTTCTGATATGCTGCTTTAAAAATACATCCTTTTCTGGGAGGTGAGATCTGGTGGAATCTGGCTGCTCTGAGCATGGCCCGTGGACCTGCAGCTTCCACATCACCAGCTGGTAGCAGGTAGCAGGTAGCAATGTGGAACCTTGGGGCCTACCTAGACAACTCCCACCCCTACCTCAAGTCAGAGTTTGAATCCAACAGGCATCCTCAGGCTGAGGTGCATGGCACCTTCTAGGTGAGCTTTGCACACGGCCTCTTGGTGCAGTGTGGACAGGGTGGGCAGTGGGCACAAGCACAAGGATGAGCACCGATGAAACTTCTTTCCCTGGACACTTGCGCTAGGGTTGGTTTTGCTGTGCATTACCTGCTCGTTCAGGCTGTGCCCTGCTAATGCTACAAGGATGTCTGAGTTTGAGAAGCCATAACAAAGATTCAGGGGTCAGCTCAGCTTCCTGTGTAGCTGATGCAGTGGTGTGAGGGAGGGTGAAGGAGGTGGGTATAGGGGTGGGGTTTTGGAAGCTGGATATGCTGGCTCTGCAGAGGGACCCCTCCTGGGGCCTCGTGATGCTGTCCCCCATGGGAAGGGATTGGGCACCTCTCCACCTTCTCTGCCCTTCCAGATAGGTGGAATGCTCCCCTAAGAACACCCCTCAGCATGCATGAGAATTATGCAGAAGGAGCCGCTTAGCAGCCAATTTGGGACAGAATGAGTGTGTGCCTACATGCATGAGGGCGTGTGTGTATGTGTGCATGTGTGTACTCTAATGAGACCTCAATCCAGCCTGGGCTGGATGATCCTCTTCTGCCCTGAGGTCCTGGGAGACGCTTACCCTCAAGCTGTAAGGATGGTGCCAAGCAATGACAGGCCACTCCCTGGAGTGTGGAGAAATTATGGTGACCCTGGAGCCCTCATGGCTGCTCTGAGATTTGGATCCAAGGCCTGGTGGGCTGATGATGGAACACAGGGGAAAGGTTTTCACCTGGCTCAGGTACCCAGCCTTGCCAGAGATGCTGTGTCTTTCCTAAGGGAGCCTCTGCCAGGAGGAGGGCAGCCCTGCTAGCACACGTGGATTGGCCTGGGCATAGGCTTTCAAAGCGTAGTGCTAAGGTGGAAGCCTTCTTCCATAGGTCTGAAAATCTGAAGTTCAAAAATACTGATATTAATTCTGACAGTTTTTTTAAACCTTAGGTTTTAAAAAAAGATTCAGTGTTCTATTGTGTAAAGATGGTTTTATTTATTTTTTGTATTTTAGGGAAGGTTCTATAGGGTGTTCAGGGTCTCACTCTTAGATCAGATTTGTAGTGATCCGCCTGCTTAGAGCCTCCCAAGAGCTGGGTTTATAGGCATGCACCACCACACCCAGTCTCAATAGCTGTCTCATTGCACCCCGGGGGTGGGGCCAGCATGGCAGGCCTGGGAATCGAACCCTTGGCCCTGCACCTGTTTGCAGGTGCTTTAATCCGCTGAGCTATTTGGCCGGCCCTAAGATGGTTTTGAAAGTGAACTGAATTGCCTTTGAATTCATTGTTTCTTATTCAGTGACCTTAAAAATTCATTTTAGTTTTATTTTGAGGTCCTGCACCTCCCTTGTGCTGGGGATAGAACCCAAGGTCTTGTGCATGCTAGGCAAGCACTCTACCATGGAGCTCTATCTGCAGCCCTGTAGTCTGAGCCTTGATCTGGGTTCCTTGTGGCTTTGGGGGAATCCTGTATGTCCACAAGTCAGTGAGCAGGTGAGACAGGGTGGGCAATGATACATGATTTTGGGATGGGAATATGCACTTGTTTTTTGTTTTATTTATTTTTTATGTATTTGGTACAGGGTCTCACTACTCAGATTGGACTCATAGTGGTTCTCCTGCTTTTAGCATCCGCAGTGCTGGGATTACAGGTATGCACCACCATGCCCAGTCTTGGTGGCCAGCTCAGCACACCAGGGGGTGGGGCCAGAGTGGCATGTGGTGCCGGGGATTGAACCCCAGTCCCTGCATTTGCCTAAGCAGGTGCTTAGTTCACTGAGCTATCTCGCCGGCCCTGGGAGTACACGCTTGGCCTGCAGTGGAAAGGAAATGGGACTAGATTGAGAAGAATCCCTCTGCAGGAAATGTGGTAGTAACACTCCATGGAGTCCACGCCTCCAGGAAGCCTTCCTGAGCTGGTGGTGTCTCCCTTCCTCACTGACCCTTCCTACGTGCTTTGCCTTCCCTGCATCACTCTGGCCGCTTGCTGTGCTGCGATTTCCTCCAGCACTCCAGCTTTACCCTTTTGCTCCTTGTTGCACCAAGCTGCCACCATTTTGGAGTTGGTGCTCGTCTCTCTGCCCTGGCCACCTAGGTTCTGCGACCTCCTCCAGCCCCGACACACCAAGTGTTTGCTGTGCCTGTGGCAGTTTCAACTGTTCATGTTGGTTACTGTCAAGGCGGTGGTTGGGCCCACTCTCGGGTCCCAGGTGCCAGCTCCTGGGGTTAAGATCACAAGCTGAGGTGCGGGGATGTGGAGAAGAGTAAGGCGAGGCCAGACGAGTCACAAGGAGAGGCGGGAACTGGGACTGCAGAGCGCTGGCCCACAGTGAGGGCCACTGTAGGCAACACCCACCTGTGTGGGAGACTGCAGAATGAGCGTCACCCCTGGGAGTGTCTGAGCTGGGGCACGAGGCGTGCTTCTGTGCTGCTGGAAACTTCTGTAACTTGATCTAGATGTCTGCAGTGGTGAGTGGTCATTTTTGCAAAGGAAGCAATTCAGAAAACATTAGAACAGCTATGGGCCCAATTTGTTTGGATTCAGTAAATAGTTTTATAGAGCCCTTGTTGGGCAGAAAATACATATTCTTACCAACATTTCTGTCAATGGGAAACTGGCCTGGCTGTGTATTTAAGAAGTAGCCACATGGAGATCTCTTTCTAGTCTTTCACTGTGAAACGTGATCGGGCTCTGCCATGGGGAGCAGGGAAGGCTGCCAGGGTTGCTGCTCTAGGGTAGGCACCTGGATGTGAGCTTCGGGGCTGTGCTCTTTCTGCCCCGTCTGGCTAAGATGGGGAAAGGCTTCCTGGCTGGCTCAGTGTATTGTCAAGGGGGAGCGGGGATGTCACATGTGCTCCTCAGCTGGGTCTGCAGGCTGTGTTGCTGAGGATGACACACAGCTCCGCTTCAGCATTTTTTTTTTTCTTTTTTTTGAGACAGGGTCTCACCACGCAGTTTGGGTTGGTCTTGTGCTCACTTTTGTAACTTGCACGCTGGTCTCAAACTTGCAGCAATCCTTGGGAGATTGAGACAGGAGGATCATTGTGAGTTTGAGACCAGCCTGAGGGCTACAGAAGTGAGCACTATGGTTCCCGGGCCTGCATGGCATGTGAGGCTGGGGGTCAAACTCAGGTCCTTGTGCTTGCCAGGTAGGTGCTTAGGCCTCTGAGCTATCTTCCCAGCCCCCAGCATTCATATTTTTTTACCTTCTTCTTTCCTCCCCCCACCATTGCTGGGGTTGAACTCGGAGTACTGAGCTACATCTTCAGCTCCTTTTATAATTTTTATTTTGAGACTCAGTCTTGCTGAATTGCTCAGGCTGGCCTTGAGCTTGTGATCCTCCTGCCTCAACTGCTTTCTTGAGCAGCTGGGATTACAAGCATGCATCACCACATCTGGCCGTATTTTTTTTGCATATTCTAAAACCTCACCCACTGTCAGCTATTCCTATGATCATAACTCAATCCTCTTGTGATTTTTTTTTTTTAATAAGAAAATTCAGAGACAGAGAGTCTGGCACTGTATGCCAGTTCTCACACCCTCGAGCTCCAAGCCTGAGGTCTGGTGCGCACCTTTGCTCAGCTCTTGGTTTTCTTGTCTGTAGCATGGGAATAATTTTCATTCACCTTGTAGCTTGTGAATAGAAAGTGTGCAAAGCCTGGCACATGGTGCATGTGCCAATGCAGCAGCTTTGAATGGTCTGTTTGACTTAGTCGTGTGTGAAGCACGCTGTATTCTAACAAAGAAGTGAACTCTTGTTTTCAGAGCTTGGTGATCAGGAGCAGTGATGGCAAACCCTTTAGAGCTTTCAGGGTTAACCAACAGCTGGCTGGCTGTGACGTGTGTGCCGTGGATTTGCCACACTGAATCTATGAGGTCATAAAGCGAATTTTGCCAGAAAAATGTATGTGTGTGTGCTACGTCTGTGTGTATGGTGTTGTGGCTTTTCATTTGCAATCACCTACTATAACATTTAAAAATCCAGCAGTCTCACCTAAAAATCTAGATTTTGGGTATCTCTAATTAGAATCCGGCAGCCTTGGGTCCCTACTCCCAGTCTGCAGTTGTTGGTTGCAGCTTATTTGCAGCTGTCTTTTCTATTTTATTTCACTTTTTAAAAGATGCACTGTTTAATGGAGGGATCTATGCATATAATGAGGGAGAGAACCCTAAATCAAAGTAGTGGACTTTCATGTATGGGTGCGCTTCTGTGGCCCCAGGTGGTGACATAAAACACTTTAGATCTTACAGGCTCCTTCCTGCCCCTCGCAGGCTGATGTAGCTTGCTCCAGAAGTAACCCACTTTGCTCTGGCCCTGTCACACATGCCTCTTACCTGCTGCCCCTTTCAGTCTGCTGCTCCACTCATCTGCAGACCCCGCCACTCTGGGTTGCCTCCTGTTCATCCCTCCCAGCCCCTTCAGCTGTGTGTTTGAGTCTACTCAAGGGCTGGAGAGTTCTGCATACCAGTTAGGCCAGTGATGGTGAAATCCTTAGAGCTTTCAATGATACGAATAGCCCATGTAGCATGTATGCCATAGGTTTGTCTCCACTGAGCCAGGCCTACCATTTACCAGCAGTGGGGAAACCGAGGCCCAGAATTGGGGCGTGAGCCCATTTAGGACTGCAAATGAATCTGGGCCTGGGTGGTGGCCAGGCAAGGACAGAACCTTGTTCTTCCTGTCCCGACATGCCCATCCCAAGCCTGGACTTGGACCTGCTCCCCAAGTTCTAGCACATTGGTCAGCAGAGGGAGGGAAGTCCACGGCCTGTCTTCCTGGGTGTACATCTGCCCCAGACCGGCAGTTAGCAGCACTGCTTCCTCCTCAGAGAGCCTTTTCCATTTGGAGCCGACCTGCGATGCCATTTGTGACAAGGGCCCACAGCACCTTGGTTTTGTCTGTTTCTGAAAGGAGGCTATAATTTGCGAGCCAGTGAAAGCGAAGGGGGAGGGGAAGTACAGGAAGAGCAGGCAGGGCAGGAGGGGGAGGGAACAGAAGGGACACCAGACCACCTGGGGACCCATCTGCTCTCAGTCCTGTCTCCTGGATATTGGCTTTCCTTGGCCTCCCAGGGGTGAGGGCTTGGGTGTACGGAGTTCCCTCCAAGGAATGCCTTTTGTCTTACCCCCCTTCTCTGCAGAGAAAGGCTTCAGTCATCCTGCCTGGGATCTCCTAGGCCTCCTTCTCCTCCAGCCCGTAGCTCCCTTCTGCTCTGAGCTTCTCTGCTTGATGAGGAAGCTGTCCTTGTCGCTGTTCCCTGGGGCCAGCATTGCACTGGTATCATTTCAAGAGCCCTGCCCCTGTGCAATGTCTGAGGCTCGGCCTTAGTGGGCTGCGTGGCCAGGTTGCCTCTGGAAGGCCAGTGCTCATGCAGCAGCACTGGCAGTGGCCAGCCCAGCCTCGTTTGTGCTTCAGGCCCCATCCCTGATGTCGGGGCTGCCCTTCATCCAGACCAAGCAGACCTAGCCCTTACCTCCTGCCTGGGTTCACAATGAGCACCTATAGCAATACTGCTTGATGGGAAATGACCCATGATTTAAAATTTCCTAGTTGACACTTTACAAAACATTTAAAAGGAAAAATTGATGTTAGCTTTGATATTTGTCGCTACCATTTTAACATGTAGCCAGTATAGCAAATTATCAGTGTTTTGTTTTTGTAAGGTTTTGTGGATGTGGTAGGTATCTGCATTGACAGCACAGCCCAGTTTGGCCTTGGTGTGCTCTCCAGCCTGGTGCCGTCCATCCGTGAAGCGCCTTCCAAGAACACTTAGGTGCTTGGGCCATAGGTGCTGGTGGCCGCTGTATCGAATGGGAGGAGGCAGACAGTAAATGCACACCTGAGGGTGTCACAGATGGGTGTGGATGCTGCTGAGAAAATGGGTAGTCAGGGTGCTGGGAATAGTCCGGGTGGCCAGAGAGGCTGAGAAAATGAGGTCCATCCCATGGATCTGAGCTCTGGCAGGAAGGAGAAGGGAATGAAAAGAGGCGATGGGCTCAGGCAGCCCCTCACTTGGAACCCTGTCTTTCTCCTGGTAGGAGGGGCCGCTGGGGTGTAGAGGTCCTCATGGGTGGGTGCCTGGGACTGGAGAGTGTGAGCATCCTTCAATGTCTGACCTCCCCTGGGACTGGGGAGCCCAGATGCCAGGTGGCTGAGCAAACCACACTTGCTCAGCCTATCTGAAGGGGCTGATGCTGACACCGCTTTGCCTCTGTTGCTAGCCAGGCAGCAGAGCAACCTTCAGGCTGCTGGACTCTTTGATTCTTCAAAAGAATCTAGAAAGCCTGACTTAAAAAGAAAAAAAAAAAAAATCCCTAGTCCAAATGTTAGCAACTAGCTCAAGTTTAGCAAATACTTACTGAGTCCTTGCCATGGGTCAGCCACTGGGCCAGCCCTGTGTACACAGTGGCATCTGTCCTCGTGGAACAGATTTCATAGGGAAAGCCCTTTAGGTGCACGTGGCCATGGAGGGCCAGTGATGGCCTCCTCAGAACTTAGGATCAGCGCTGACACAGTGTAAGGAGAAACTTCTATGAAGTGCTTGCCAAGTACCAGGCTAAAACACCTCATTCTCTTCTCGTAATGACCTTGGGACAGTGACCGTGAACCTTTTAGAGCTTTCAGTGATACAGCCCATCGCGGCAGGTGCACCATAGGCTTGCCACCACTGCCCTAGAACAAAAGGTCTGATGTCACTGACATTCTACAGATGGGAAATGGGAGGCACAGAGAAGTTTAGCGCTGAGCCCAGACTTACAGAGCTTTCGGCTGGTGGGATGGGTGCAAACCAGCCATGGGCTGCCTCTTTAGTCATTAGTGTTCTGCACTGAGAGGAAGCCAAAGCCCAGCCCCTGGCTGTGCTCAAAGAAACCCCTCAGGAAGGACAAAAGACTGACCTGTGTTCTCTGCGAGGGTAGTGCCAGGGCTGGGCCAGTTGGGCCTGCATCTGGGTCAGCACCTCTTACGGCCCACCCTGAGGAGGCCGCACACTCTCCTGGCCTTCCAGTCCTAGCCAGGCTCCAGCCCCTCCCTATCTGTTGGAGAAGGGGCTTGTGTGCCCTGGTTTCTGTCATTTAGTGGCAGCCCCACTTGTCCCTGCTGTTGGGAACAAGCTGCTCTCGGTGTTGCTGGCAATGTGTTGGTCCTAACCTGGCCTCAAGCTGGGCTTAGGGTGCTTGACCCGAGTCCCCACCTCAGGGAGCCCCATTCTTGGAGTGGGATTGTGTTGGCGTGTGCATGGTAGCCATGAGGTAGTGACACTGTGTGAACAACACGTGTGTGAAGACCTTAGTGCTTGAACTTCACAGAGCTCTGCTTTTCTCATTTGTAAAATAGGAAATTAAAAAAAACAAACCACAAAACAACCCTTCAAGTGCTCAACCTATTTATTTTGGGAATTGGGAGCTCTCAGGAGACATAAGGAAGTACTTAGTGAAATCAATTGTGGCATATGTAAATCATGGTGAATAAATGTCATATTTATTCATTATCTCACTAGAAATGACTTTGATTCTGTGACATTCACATGGTATATGTAGGTTAAGGTTTAAATAATGGCAATTTTCAAACCCAAATAACAATATATTTTTCTTTTTCTTTTCTTTTCTTTTTCTTTTTTTTTTTTTTTTTTTTTTTTTTTTTTTTTTTTTTTT
>NDGN011540958.1:314-11477 GCA_002564285.1 Tympanoctomys barrerae | reverse complement strand
CATTTGCCTGACCCTCTACATTCTAGTATGCAAAGTCCCTGATATCAATAAAATAATTTCTGTAAGCTGCAAAGTACTGCACAAAACTCAAGTATCATTACTGTAATATAACATGAAGATGTCTCCCCCCCCCTTGGTCTTTCCTCCCTTACCCCCCACTCCCACTATAAACTGGACAAAGCTTCTTGCATATCCTAGGAAATCTTCTAAGCAAACATGGGGTCGCGAGTGGAGCTTCTGGAGCCCGGGAGAGCTGTGGGAGGCCAGGGCAGCATTAGTACATGTCACATTTGATTTACTTCTAGGTTCAAATAAACAGACAATTCAGTATGCTCCTAACAGAGGCCAGAATTGTTAAGGGAATACAAAAAGATGTACAGGGCAAGGTCTCTGCTATCCAAAAGTTAGAGTGAACAGCCAGGACTCGCGACCTCTATCACTGCATCCCAAACAAAGCCTCCTAACAGGACCCTACTTTAATAGCGCCTGTTCTCCTCTTACAGTGAATGATGTTTTCATGAAGCTTACCGGACTGTCTCGTCTGGCCTAAGGACCTTCTAGTAGTTTCCCTTCATAATTAAAATAAAGCCCACTCTCTGTCCCGACGTCTTACAGTCTGCCTTCTGCAGCCCTATTTCCCCTTCTACCTCCCTTTGTCTTGCTCCTTCCTCTGACTTCGCTATTCTTTCAAGCCCTGTGTTCTTCCGCTTGTCTTCCACCCACAAAGCTCATCCTCTCCGTGGATAGACAACCAACTTTTCTCATCATTTTGGTCTCTATGCCAATCCTTCAGAAAGGGCTTCCCTGGCCACTTTATCTAGTAAATAGCCCCAACTCTCACTCCTAGTCTACCTCTACCTTGCTTCCTGCTTCTCGATGATACTCAGCCAGATGCGAGACTACACTACGTATTTGTTTCTCTACTTGCATGTTATCTTCTTGCTGCACTATGAAGACACCACCAGGGCAAAGAGTTCATTACCTACTCAGGGTTGTTTCTTCTGGACCTAATACAGTGACCAAAGTACAATATGCATTCTACAAATAGGTCAATAAATGATTTCCATTTTAGCCCCACCCTCTGCACTTTGGCATGTTAGCATCACTCTGCTTTCCAGAAACAGAAGAAATGCTTGGGAATAAATGTCTAGGTTTGTGATTACGTTATTAACTTCTCCTTCTCCTCCTCCGCCAGTTCCCTGATGGTTAGTTTCAGTAAAACTGGACTTGGAGTTGTTATGGGCATAAAGACCCTGAAATGTGGCAGCTGTTGTATTTCTAGATAAGATACCATAGGGAAGAAAGTTAAAGTTTAAGGATTTTCTCTGGAAGAAAAAGGTAAGCCTGTGTGTAAGCGAGGCATATGGAAAACTGCCTGTTTTCACCTGTTGGGGTATAGACTCAACCGTGAAATGCATGCTACTCAAGGGAACACAATTAAAATTTCCTTAACTATAGAAATGATTTTGATTTGAAGTAAAATGAAAAGGCAAAAACTTCAATTAAGTAAATCTCAAGAGCAAATGATCCAAGAAACGGGTGAATTTTTTAAAAAGCTATTCAACTGGTTTAAACAGCTTATTCAAGTGGAATCTTTTAAAATGCCAGGAATTCAACCTCTTGATTCAAGAGCTCTGGAATTCAAGTGCCTCAAATTGAGAAAATAATACACAAGTAAATGGTTGTAATTTCTTCTTTGTGCATCCTGGCATTATATCCTCCACATGTACAACTCTGTGCATAGCTATCTTCCCTGAGGACCTCACACCTCTCTTGGGAAAAGTAGGAACCAGTACAAACACCAACCTCCTTGAATACCAAACATCATTCCTTAGTTGAAATTATAAAGAAAGCTCTTACCTTAAAATTACAAACAAGGGATAAAGTATTTCAGGGAGTCCCTTGAGAGTCTGGGCTCCACAGATAGGCTGCGTTCTCAAAGCTTGCCAACAGTGAAAAGGAATTTTCTAGAAATTCCTGTGGAGACACACTCTGTATTTATAGACCACCAGTGCCAGTAAAGGCTGCTGCTGCTGTCTTACCTGTCTCTCTTCCACCTGCTGTTTAAAGCCCTTTCCCCTTTCATGTGACAGAGCCATCACTGCCTGGCACTTCCAGACACACAGAGCCGAGCTGTGACTCTGAGAGCGGGTGGCTGTCAGGGAAGGGGGACTTATTTACAAGCACTGACGCCTTTGAAAGGCTGGGAAGGCAATTTAACAACGCAGACACTGCGAGAGACCACGACTTACTTTCCAGGATGGATCTATCCAAACAGATGTTGTATTCTAGGAATGAAACCATAATTTCCGAAATTTCTGTGTAGACAGTCATCCTGTAAGTGGGATAATTACCACACCGTTCATTTGGAAGGCGTTCAGCAAGCACCTATTATACGCCAGGGAATCTGGCTGAGGAGGGGAGGTTCAGAGTCCGTCTTCATTCAGAGGAAACAGACACAAATCCAATGAATAGACAAGGCCACGAAAGACCCAGTAGCGTACAGGATTATAACAGGGATTCGGCAGAGAGGGACGGACATTTTCCAACGCTGCCTGTTTTTGCATGCTCGGCGCATTTCTGAATTGCTGAAGAGAATCAAAAGAAAAATGTCCTGCGACTCATGAGCATTAGAGGAAATCCGAATGTGAATGCCCATAAATAAAACCCTGTGGACAGGCAGGCCCACTTGTTTGCCTACTGTCTGGGGCTGGCGTAGGGCCGCACAGGCAGAAGGCAGTGCTGTGTGACCTGCAGAGCCTGCCATATTTGCTGTCTGGCCCTTTCCAGAAAAGGTGTGCCGGTCCTTGGACTATTTCAACTGTGTATGGCTGAGGGTTTTGTTTTTGATTCTTAAAGTAGAGTATAAACGTACAAGGAAATGTTTGACTCTCTAGTTTTTCATGTTCAGCGCCATTTTAAGAGAACCCATAAAAAGCCCTGTCAGTTACAAAGGAGAGCGGCCTCTGATGCCTCCTAGCCTAACAGTCCCGCTTTATTGAGGTGGAACTGGGCCTAGAGAGGTCAAGGCATTGCGCCTCAGCCACAGGGAATGTCACAGTCTAGAAGAAAACGTCTCTGCTATTCCCAGACTTCCCAGACTCATCTATGTTTCCTGCACTGACTGAAAAGAATCATCCTAAAAAATGCCTGAAGAGACACAGATGAATTCAAAGCTCTCGATGCATTTTCTGCTTCTTTTTCAACAAAAAGAACTGCTGATGAGCACCAATGCCTTAGAGCACCCACTCCCTCCCCATCTAGCCTCTGATTTTCTTTCCACCATGACCTCCACCTCCCAGGGGCTCCTACAGCCCTGTCATGGCTTGGAAGAGAACCCACGCTATCTATGTGCCCTCCCATCCTACTTTTCTAAGACGTCTGAACCCATAGGTCCCTCACCTTTGGTCTTTGGCCTCCAAGCTTTCCACAGCCTATGAAAACACAAGAAACTAAAACACAAAACTCACTCTCAAAGCACTCTGCACATATGAAATAAATGCTGTTGAATATCTGTACACATCACACTGCATTAACCAGTCAAGAGAAATTCAATTCAACTTTTCCACAGTCTATAGAGGGTACCTAGTGTAGGGTGTGGGTGTACTTCAGCGACTTCACCAGGGACACAGGATGGGGCTCCAAGTAATAAAGTGTGACCAGAGGCAATCAACTATTTAACGTGTTTTATTTTCCTTCTACATAAAGATCTCATTCAACTGCCATCACCTTACTAGACATTTTTTCATTGTTAAGTTTTCTTTGTACTGCAGTGCAACATGCTGCTTCAAGCCCAGTAACCACTTCTATGTCTACCTGGCACAAAGAATATTAATAATGTCCCACGGGAAATACAAATTAGGTTTTATACATGGCCCATGACCTCAAAGCATTTAGAGGTACAATGGCCCAAATAACACACCATGAAGAAATGGCAAGCTTTATAACAAATCCAATGTTAAGGAATTCAAAGGCACAGAGTCACGTTGAGAAACATTAGCTGAAGTTTCAGGCAGCAAAGTTTTGCTGAAATGGTCAGGAAACGTGTGGAAGATCTACACTGCAAGTGACCACTTAATAAGGGTCTATGACGTGTGAGTTTACACAATCAGCCTTCAATCCTCTCAGCAACCTTACAAGGGTCAGGGATAGAGCTCAATGGCACAGTGTCTGACCGGTGAGCACAAGGGCATCAGTTTGATTTCCGGTACCAACAACAAACAACTTAAACCGTAGTAGTCCCAGCACCCACTTAACAAATGAGGACACAGTTGTATCATATACCAAAGGTTACTCAGCCAATAACCTGGTAAACCACTAACTAAAGCCAGACCCAAGTCTCGGGGCTTTATTTATTATTTGACCTTCTCAGAGTGGACCATATGCCACCCCAGAGGTATGAAAAGATACCTGGAAAGTCAAGATGAAAAATGATACATTTTACCCAATCTTCAACTTTTATAGGAACATTTGAGTATAAAGAGCTAAAAGGAAATAAAAGTATTATTATATTTAGAAATAGGACACACCCTTTGCCTGGGGTTTTACCGGGGACATAGAAAACACGATGGTGTAGGTACCCTTCAAAGGTACACAGAATCAAGATTGTAACAGCCTTGCATTTACCTGGGGAGGGGGTCTCTTCGTAGAAACAGGAAGCGAGGGCAGAGAGAGACCCTGCACATGAATGCCTGTTTCATGGTGCTGCTCCCAGTGGATGACGCACCTCCTCAGCATGGGCCTGCAGTCACCCTGGTTTAGCTCTAAGTGGCTTCCCCCCACCCCTATGCTGTCAGTGCTTATCAAGGACAGAAGGCAAGGTGGCCGGAGCCCGAGGGAATCAAAATCGGAAGGAGTGTGCATTTGGAGGTGTCCTCTTGCCTTACTCATGCAAGGGTTCACGGGCACTGTGGAAAGGGGCTTCTCCCAGGGACCCAACATTTGCTCTAAGGATACGAAGGTTCTGAAAAACTGAAGCCAAAGCACTTTCCAAAGCGGGCTACCCAGTGCCAGTACCTTTTTGTCCTGTTTCAAGGCAGAGACACAGTTCATATTTTAGTCACCTGATTAGGCTTGGTCCTTGCCATTTGGCCCAATGCTACAAAAAACTCTTTCCCAAGAAACATATGGTGAGGACACGAGGGAGAACCCCAGGCAAACACAGACAAAAACAAACAAACAAAAAAAGATCAGCTCCTACCCCATTCCAGCCACTGGTAGTGAATTCCTCGGCTGGAGCACCAGCAAGTGTGCCCAAGCGAACAAGTGACGACCACAGCTGAGCTGCTTTGAAAACAGAAATGCACCCCAGGTCTCTCTGGGGTCCTCTCCTCTCTCCAGTGCACCATCATCGTGGCTTTGACCCCTAACTTCCTTTTGAAACCTCCCCAAGACTCCCTGAGTCTGTCACTCTTAGCCAGGCTCCCGCTGCATCCCGGAGGCGCAAATCCTGGCTTTTTCTAAGCTTTCCTTTCCTTGTCTGTCCCATCTGTCCCACTGGCCCATGCCCGTGCCTGTGCTAGGCTCCAAGGCCACAGCACCTCATGGTGTCTGGCCCCACAGCTAGCTGGTATTGCGGCTCTGTCCCTCTTTGCTCTTGTTTTTGCTTGCTTTACATAACAGTCAAGAGCACTGTTCCAGGTGGGCCACACCTGTAATCCCAGCGGCGGGGAGGCTGAGGCAGGAGGATTGCTGTGAGTTCAAGGCCAGCCTGGTATACATCAGTGAGCTCAAGCCAGTTTGCACTACACAGTGAGACCCTCAAAAAAGAACAACAAACAATTACAAAGAAGAGCACTGGTCCAGAAGCCAGCTGCTTGGGTGACAATGCCTGCTTGTCACATAGTAACCACATAGCTTAGGCCAGTTATTTGACCTTATGCAACAATAGCTGTGGTTCTATCACTTGTCAAACAGTATCATTCCAGCACCTCCTTTCTAGGGCTTTACGGGACTGATAAGTTAAAGAAAACAGAGGTTGAATGGAGGAGAAGGGAATGGGAAAAAAAAGAAAGGCAAGACATAACGCGGACAGGTAAAATTCCCTAGGACAGATGTCATCATTATATATATCTAAAAGGCACCAATACAATTAAAAAGCAAGCCAGCAAGTGGGGTGCTCAGAACTAGGTCTGTGCACGTGAGCCCCGTCACGCATCCCAGCTGCGTCATCACTATGGCCACCACCATGGCCGCCATTGCACTCTACCTTCGACAGCGCTGCTTGAATTGTCCGCACCAGGAACATTGCTCTAGCTCCTTGTCCAGGGACCCAAATCCAAATGCCTGAGTGCTCCGAACTGTGACTGGGGGTGGCCGCTAGTGTCGTTTCTCTGGGCCAGCCAACTTCTGCCCCCAAGACAAAGTGAGACTCACGCTGCCCTAACTCCCAGTTGTCAAGAGAAGCCCTAAATCCAGCCACTGACATGAAATGCTGTGGTTTCACCATACTAGGAATAAATTCCAACTTTTAAAATCTCGATGTCCAGCCAACAGAGGCCACCTGTGTCCAAGTGTGAGCCATACGCCTCCTCCCTTCCCCTGGGGCCATCAGTCTGTTTATGAGGTGGGGTCTCTTACAAATCCTGCTTCTGAGCACGAGGCTCCTCCACAAGGCCTGTGCAGATAGATGGCCTGAGGAAGAGCACCTTGGCCTTCTCATCTTCAGACCCAGAGTCCTCCAGGGGCACCTTCCTGACCATACCCCAGCTGCCACAGGCCAGGCACAGCCTCTGCAGGTCTACTCCCCATGAACCTTGCTCTCGGAGCACTTACCAGGGCCCCATGGGAATGCCAAGTGTTTAATGACATGGGCATGGTCGTTGGGATTTTTCAACCTCCCCCCCCTTGAGTTCCCTACCCGGAGCTCCAATTCAGTGTAAGTTCTTACAGGTTAAGTTTGCAGCGGCCAGACTGCTCTGCGGAGCTCTCTCCCTGGCACACAGGCGGCGTGCAGGCGGGCATCAGTGTGCCCTACCAGGAGGTCCTGGGAGAAAGGACGCAGGGCTTTGTCAAGTATGGCTGGAAATAAATTCACACATTAACACTTCTTTTGTCACTAGCCACGAGCCCATGTTGCCACTTTCGGGTTTCATGTCTACAAATGCAGCATTTTGGTGAGTGCTGAAGCTCGGACTGCAGGCTCCAGTCAGACACAAGGGAGCCAGGCACGGCTCACACCAGGCACAGGCTGCCCCAGAGGCCAGTTCTGGCGGCTTTCAACACATCTCTTCCTCATTCACTCACCAAGCAGCAGCCTGCTCCATATCAGACCCAGGACTAGACTCTGAGAATGGCGGAAGCGTTATGTCTTGAAATGTCCCAGAAGTCTATTTTCTTAACCACAGACTCCAGGCATCAGCGGGGTCCTAGGAAGGGCTGCCGGCCAACATGAGCCTCCAGCTGCAGCGCAAAACCACGGTCACAAGCTGCACATGGCTGTTTTGCTATTAAAGGGCAGTGCAGAGGCCAAACCCAAAGCCTGCTGCAGAAAACTAAACCAGATTCTAACAAGAGCAGCAGGGCAGCCTGGCATCTGGCTCAGAAGTGAGCACATTGTGACCTTCAAGGTGATGCTAGATCTGCAGTTCATCGTGGTCCTTAAGAAAAACACCTTTTGGGGATCAGATGTCAGAGGACCACTGTTTAGAGTAATCTCCTCATCCTTCAGTGTGGTCTCAAGTGCTTTGTTGTTTTTTGTTGTTGTTGGGATTTTTTTTTTTTGATGGCTGGCTCAGCCTGCCCTGGGGGCAGGGCTGGCCTGGCCTGTGGCGTCA
Organism: Tympanoctomys barrerae; assembly: GCA_002564285.1. Taxonomy (NCBI): domain Eukaryota; kingdom Metazoa; phylum Chordata; class Mammalia; order Rodentia; family Octodontidae; genus Tympanoctomys; species Tympanoctomys barrerae. The sequence goes on along the minus strand of NDGN011540958.1, from coordinate 3,702 downwards.
GGGATAGAACTGGTCCCTGCACTTGCCTAAGCAGGTACTTTAGACCACTGCGCTATCGCACCAGCCCTGAAGTGCTTTATTTGGAGGAAAAAAAGCCTTAAGACACCTAAGGAATAAGACAGCTCAAGCCAGAGGTTCACAGTCTGGGGTGGTGGGAGGATCTGTCCGGCATCACCCAGGGCGCATCATCATATCAGCCCTAATAATAAAAGCACTCACTCAGGTGGCCTTCCCCCAGCCAGGCAGAGCTAGCCTGCCCTCCAGCCCACATTGCCTTGCCTTGAAAGGGATGCCAGCTGTTGTTTTCAAAGGGGAAACCAAGGAGTCTTTTAGGAAACAACTGGCATAAAAAGGGCTCTCCACACAATGTGCCTGAGTCTTCCCCAAATGAAAATCAATCCATCGGTGAGATGGTGTCACTGGCAATCAAAAGCGAGTGCGATCCCTGTGGGGACACGGACAACCAAGCACTGAGAGAGGGGCAGGGGCCGGAATCACGGGGATCTTCGAGGACCTCACAGTCCAGGACAAACAGGCTGTGTGTAGATCTATTTTGGTCACACAGCTGCAAACATATGATTTATGAAGATGTTTGGCGCCTGGCTCCCGGGAGATTTGTGCATCAAGCTACTGCCACACCAGCCTGAAGGAAGCCGAGTGTCTTATCCTTCCGCCTTCCAATCAAGCAAGGTCAAGTGCCAGTACTGATGCCTAACAACTCTCCCAAGCTGCGGATATTCTCTTTCGGGTCCCCCTCACTGCTGAGAGTTCAAGGATGTGTATTATTGTGTTTGGGCATCCACGGCTCTCAACGTTCGCTACCAGTCTACCACACAGCTGCTGCTTCTTGGTGGAATTTAGTTTTATTGATTTCTATTTCTGACGGGCTCAATGCCGGCTCATTCATTATTCAGGGAAAATCTGGCTAGGAGACCACAGTTTGATATCCTGCCAACAGGAGTTTGAGCAGGTGGGATCTCTTCGAGTCTACTTTTCAAAGAATCAGAATGTGTTCAAAGCTATGTGATTTTAATTCCTTGAGTTATTCATTTAAATACTGATCATTCTGAAAAACACATTATTTTCTGAGTGGCAGGTTACCTTGGAAGGAAGAAACTAGACTCAATCACTCCAAGGCCAGAAGTTCAATTCCTGTATAACTACAGGTATTTCTGGGCAGGGAAACAGTTGTACCATGCATGAGAAAATGAATCCCTCTGTAGCTGCCTCTCCTGGGGCGTGGGAGGAGGAAGTGGCCCAGTCATCCCCCTGCCCCAACTCCTTGCTGATCCTACAGACACCTGGGCACAGATCTACTGGGCTGCTGGAGGCCGAGTCCCCAGAACCCAGGGAGCTGGTGACAGAAGTGACCCTGCCACTGTGCTAAGAGGAGCGAGGGAGCAGACCGGTCAGCTGTTGTGATGACCGGCTTCCTCTTCATAAAGGACTAAACAGAGGAAATTATATTTAAACCGTATGAAAGGCGGTTCAAATTAGAGAGTGGGAGAGATTCCTTTCAGAAATTTGGGCTGAAACACACTACTGAAGCAAGTAGTAAAATTATCCTCTAGAGAAATCTTTTAAGAACAGAACTAATTACCATCTGTAAGTACCAATTTGTGCATAATCCGATCCTGCTGGAAGAAACTGGATTAAAAAAAAATCTCTCAAAATCCTCTTTGGGCTTCCCTTCCAGGTGAATTTTCACTAGGAAAAGTTTGAAATACGCTTGCTGGTTTCCAGCACAAGTCTGTGGTGAGCCACCCCTGGGTCCTGGCGTCCAGTGGATCGTAACCTCAGACTCAAGGCAGCAAGGGCCACAGGTGCTGGGAACCTTCTTAGGAGCACCGCTTCTTAGAGGCCCCCCCACCCCCGAAAAGACAAGGGTGTGCGTCTTAACCCAACCTCAGGGATTATAACCTAATAGCACAGTGGAGTCTTCAAAAAATAATTTTTTAACTTAGAAAGGTAAAGAATGAAATAAGGAATATTTGTCTGCTTACCCTGGGTTGAAAACTGGAACATCTTTGAAAAGACAGATAGACAGACAGACAGACAGACACACACCCCTTTGGGAAATAGCAAGATCCTGGAACAGTAGTGTTTCCATGGCCTCCTCTGTGGAGGGGACACTGTAGAGGGGGAGGCTGAGCCAGGGGACTCCCGACTCCCAGCCCCCTTGACACAATCAGGACAACAGAGTATATGACTGCAGGTACTCTGATTGAATGTTCTGTATTATTTCAACTCTGTGGAAGGTTTATGAATAGAAAGAAAAAGGAGAGAATAATGCTGAACTACGCCGAGTGCCAGGTTTAGGTACTCTTGGAATAGGCCAAGCTGGGGTGGCGTTCATTTCCTCTGCATCCCTGCCTGGCTGCCTGAGCAGGATGAGGGCGCTCCCCAGCCCTTACCCTGTGGGCCTGGGGGAGACGCAGGGAAGACGCACAGGTGCCCGCCAAGCTCAGCGCCAGGCATACAGCAGGAAGGCTGATCCACAGCAGCCACTGTGAGAGCCAGCCCTCTGAAGCTTTGAAAACACTAGCGTAAAACTTATTATTATTATTTTTAAATATTGGTTGGGCATGGTGGCACAAGCCTATAATCCCAGCACTTGGTAGACTGAGGCAGTAGAATTGCTGAGTTCAAGGCCAGCCTGGGCTACATAATGAGAGCCTGTCTAAAAACAACAATAACAACAACAAAAAGAACAAGTATCCTTTCCATTAACAATAAATGTAATTAATAAGGCAGTTGCGTTTAAAGACAGACTCACTGAGCTTACTTCAGATGCCTCACCACAGCACACCTTCCTCACCTACACTGCATCCGCTCCTGAAGTATTCTTGTCAAAGGGTTTAAGAAGTATCCGAAGGACCTGCGATGGGAGCGGGTGCTGTGCACCTCCCCTGGTGTGCTGAGGGGCTCATGCAGCTCCAGCCCCCTCTCTCTCTGCATTCACGTCCTCGTGAGCCTCACGCCACGCTTCCTTGGCTACTGCATGCTCCAGCAACACCCGTGAGCCAGTGGGGCTGGCTCTGGCTGCCTTTCCAGCTTACTCACACATAGTCACTGCCCTAGAGCACAGGGTATCCGCCCATCGGTCCAACAGCCATGGGGAGCTTTTAAAACCACAGAATTTGTGGCCCTGCTCCGTAGTCCAGAACTCCAGAGGGTAATGTCCCATTGTTCCTCAGGAAGTGACTTCTAAATGTCTGTTCTCACCGCCCCTCTTGGAAAGATGGTACAGAAAACGGCTTAAAACCTATGCATAATCACAGGATGCATTACGGTATATCACTAAGGATGTCTGTTTGTCTGTCCGTCCGTCTATCCGTCTGTCTCTGTCACTTGCAGCATCAAAAGGACAAATATCTTTCAGGCCTTA
>NDGN011540951.1:0-22650 GCA_002564285.1 Tympanoctomys barrerae | reverse complement strand
CACCACCACTGCTGTTGTAGGTGTGTCCTCTCCACCAGGGCTACCCCAGCCTTGTTCTGTGTGGCACCTTGTGACCCAGTACCTGGACATTGCCAGCGTGCCCCGCCGCTCTTTCATTGAGCTCCTGGCCTGCCTGTCTCCACACGAGCTGGAGCGAGAGAAGCTGCTGGAGCTGAGCTCACCCACAGGCCAGGAGGCACTGTGTGAATATTGTAGCCGGCCCCGCAGAACCATCCTGGAGGTCAGGGCCAACTCAGAGGTGGCAGGTGGCAAGTCACTGGGTGGTGGATCCTAAGTCAGGGGCCATGTGCTCAGGCTGAGGGTCCTCCGCTCAGGTGCTGTGTGACTTCCCACACTCCGCGGGCGCCATCCCCCCAGACTACCTGCTGGACCTCATTCCACGGATCCGACCAAGAGCCTTCTCCATTGCCTCGTCCCTGCTGGTGAGGACCAGGGCCCAGGCTTGCAAGCAGGGTCACCTCTGAGCAGGAGTGGCCCAGCAGCCCTGGCGTCCCGTCTCTCTCAGGCTCATCCCAACAGGCTACAGATCCTCATGGCTGTGGTGCAGTACCAGACCCGCCTCAGGGAGCCCCGCCGGGGCCTCTGTTCCTCCTGGCTGGCCTCTCTAAACCCTGGACAAGGTGACTCCTGCTTCTAGGCTGGGGCGGTGGGGACCGTGGCTCAACCCACCCATTCTGCCCCATGCCCACGTCAGTACCCCAGCCCAGGCCCATTGAGCACCTTTATGCCACCTCTCCCCTGTTCAGGATCTGTCCAAGTGCCCCTATGGGTGCGGCCAGGCAGCCTGGCCTTCCCAGAGTCCCCAGACACACCTGTGATCATGGTGGGGCCTGGCACTGGCGTGGCCCCCTTCCGAGCCGCCATCCAGGAGCGCGTGGCCCAGGGCAAGACTGGTGAGTGCAGGGATCCCAGGCTGGGTGGCCCCGAGGCTTGTTCCTGGGACCCCAGCTGTCTGTGTCCAGCTGGAGTCCACCCTGCACTCGCAGGAAACTTCCTGTTTTTTGGCTGCCGCTGGCGGGACCAGGATTTCTACTGGGAGGCTGAATGGCAGGAACTGGAAAAGAGAGGCTTCCTGACGCTCATCACAGCCTTCTCTCGGGAGCAGGTAGGTGTGCTTTGTTGTGGACAGGGCAGGAGGAGGGCAGGAGACTCAGCCCCTCTGCCTTGCAGGACCAGAAGGTGTACGTGCAGCACCGGCTCCAGGAGCGGGGGCCGCTTGTCTGGGAGCTGCTGGACCGCCGCGGTGCTTGCTTCTACCTGGCGGGGTGAGCCCAGGCTTGGGTGGGTGCCACAGTGGGTCCAGCCCTGCAGGGTCCCAGCTGCTCTGACTGTGTGGCCTACCCACCCAGCAACGCCAAGTTCATGCCAGCAGATGTCACAGAGGCCCTGACGTCCATCTTCCAGGAGCACGGTGGGCTCTCCAGCTCTGATGCCACCGCTTACCTTGACAGGCTCCAGCGAGCGCTGCGCTTCCAGGTGGAGACCTGGGCCTGAGGGGCCACCTGTGGGTCCTGACGGCTGTCCTAGGTCCATGGGAGAGTCTGGGGGAGCCCTTGTAAAGGAACACCACATGCCCTGTCCTTTTCACACGCTCGGGGCCTGTCAGCCTTGACACTGTAACCTGTTCTGCTAGCAGCTCTAGGGACACCCTGCCCTGCCCTTGTCCCACCCTGTTGGCCTGGCCTGTGTCCCCTCCGGCGCAGGATACTACAGTCTGCTCCAGGGGCTTCCCAGTGTCCCCCATGACAGCCTGAGGGCCCGTGCTGCACCCAGACACATGCAGCACCCTCAGGGTCAAGCTTAGGCCAGAAGCTCCCAGGACCCCCCACCCTCCAGCCTCCTGAACAGTGTGAAGGCCTGGCCTTTTCTCCTGTCCCAGTAGCCATGGCAGTAAACATGGACCCTGGACTCCTATGTGTGTTGTGTCTTTCTGCTCCTGGTGCTGCAGGTGGCAGGTGGGTCTCTTGAGTGTCTGGGTGGGTGGTGGCAACAGTGTGATCCCCTTGCGGTGTGGGTGCCTGCACATATACCTTGTACCGCTCTCTCGCCTGAGTCAGGCGTCCTACACTTGGGTGTCCAACACACTGTGAGTTCAGGGTCCTAGAGTCACCTGGCCAAGCCTGCCCTGCCTGTGAGGCAAAGTCCCAGCTTGCTGCCAGCCCAGAGCTGTGGGAAATGCTGGGGCTGGCCCGCCCTTGCTACCCAGGAAGGGGCGGGCAAAGGGTGTGGTATTTGGTCCCCGCCCCCAGTCTCCCTGCGGGGCTCCAAGTCTGGAAGGGCAACCCTGCCGGAGTGGTTGAACCAGTGAGCTGGTCTGGGAAGGAGCGGAAGAGCATTTGTTTGATCAGTCGGTCAGTCACTGAGCTGGGCATTGGACTTGGCCGGCCCGAGTGCCAGCAAGATCTTACCAGAAATGGTTCTGTGCGGGCCCAGGAGCTGCCCGGCGTGAGCACACCACGGGGACTTGGAAGTTCCTGCTGGCCAGGGCACCCAGAGGTGCGGCAGGAGGTCAGTAGTCACGGGAGCAGTGGGTGGCACCTAGGCCTCACTTGGCTGCTGAGGGCTGCACTGATCTCCGTACCTTCCCCACCCACCTACAGCCTGGAGCCCCCGTCCACCCATCCTGACTTTGGCCCAAAGGACCCTGTGCTGGGCCCCACAGACGCCAGCTGTGGGCCTTCCAGTCCTCTGTGGGCCTCCTCGGGTCCCGAGTGTCTGGACTCACAGTGCCAGCCTGCAGCAGATGAGAGGGGAGGCCTTGGGCCCCCCCAAGATGGCAGAACTCTGGACAGTGAGGCCCTGCTAGGGGCCACAGCTTCAGCCAGCACCTGGCCCCTGCCAGAGACGGGGGAGCAGGAGGAGGGGTGCCCCATCTGCACAGAGCCCTATGGGCCCAGTGAGCGCTGCCTGACCCTGCTGAACTGTGGCCACGGCCTTTGTGTAGGTTGCCTGCACCAGCTACTAGGCACAGCCCCTGGCTCAGACCTGGGCCGTGTTCGCTGTCCTCTGTGCCGCCAGAAAACGCCCATGCTGGAGTGGGAGATCTGCCAGCTGCAGGAAGAGCTGCTACAGGCTGATGGGCCCCAGCACCCGCCACCCCCTAGGCCCCCCACTCCTCCAGGTCGCAGGCCCGGGCCCTGGGGCTCCCTCGAGCACCGCTACCAGCCACGCTTCCTGGCAGGGCCTGTAGGGAGCCGGGGCTGCCTTCCATTCCTGCCTTGCCCGCCTGGACTGGGCATCTGGCTGTGGGCACTGCGGGAGCGTGGGCCCTGTGCCCGCCGCCTTGTGCTGCTGACCCTCCTGGTGCTCGAGCTACTGGGGTTGCTGTTCATCTTCACACCACTCATGCTACTGGGGCTGCTCTTTATGCTTCTGGACCGTGCCAGCCGCTAAGCCTGCTCTGGCTGGACAGCCCAAAATCTGACCTGGCCCTGGCCATCCCTGAGCCCCACACCAGGAGCCTGGGCTGGCCAGACAGTCCACTCCACCCTGCAGCCAGGACAAGCTGGGCCCAAGGACACCCTACAAGGACAGCTGCTGGAGGAGACGAGGGCAGCAGGGAGGACTGTGAGCCAGGCCTTGCACTGGCTACGGCAGACTCTATGCCACATTGTTCTCTCCTGAGGCCCAGTTGAGGAGGACAACACGAGACACAGCTGGACCCCTTAAGGGAGTCTGTTGGTGGAGGAGGGCAGGGGCCACTGGCGCTGACTACCTGTGGTCTAGAGCAGGGTCAGTGTGCCCTGGAGGTCAGGGAAGTCTGGGGAAGGACCTGTGCTGCACGCAGCTGGCCCACGAGACTCCGTACCCAGCCTGGCCGGGACCAGAGGGTGGCCCAGGGCAGCCAGGGGCTTAGCTGTGCTGGCTCCCAACACAGACCCTGAGGCTCTTGCCTGCAGGTGCCTCAAATAAGGGCGAGTGAAGTGTGATTGAGGTGAGGTGCTGACTACTGCCTGGTACAGGAAGCGCCCCTGTTACCTGCCCTGGCTGGCCCCGCTGTTACCTAGTCTCACCAGCAAGGGTGCAGCCTGTGCAAAGGGACTTTCCCCAAACCTTGGCACTCCAGGCCCCTGGTCCTAGTACCCAGCTCAGAATGGCCACAGTCCATACTCACTCCTGGGAGACCCCCACAGGCCAAGGGGATGGAGAGAAAACAATGTTGGTAGAGGACAGGGCCTGCCTTTACCTTGTGGGCATACATCAGCAGCGCACTCGGGGCCAGACCCAGCCCACTGTGCAGCATGTCCCAGCCTGGCCCCAACCAGCAAGGCTGAGCCTCCTGCTGGCAGCTTCATGCTGGACGCCGTCTGGGCTGCAGCCCTGAGTGCCAACCTCAGGCCCAGCCCTCAGCAGTAAGCCTCAGTCCAGGGAACAGGTGCAAACTTTGGCAAAGAGTTTTAATGGCAGAGTTGGCTTCAGCGACAATACCACGAAGGGTTGGGCCACAGCCATGGTGGGCGAGGAAGGGTCAGTGGGTGACAGGGCAGGGCCGGGTCCCTAAAGAAGCAATGGATGAGGGCAGCGGCAGCCGGTAGCAGGCAGACAGGTGCTACATGATGGAGCAGGCGGACAGCGGGTTCCGCACGTGGCAGGTGCAGGCAGCCCCACAGTACTGCCTGAAGGTCTGGTAGCAGCTGCCCTCAGACTCTCCCCCCCACTGGCCACCAGAGGGGGCGGTCAGCGCCTCAGGCGGCAGGCGGCTCAAGATGGATGTGTTGACAGCCAGCGCGGCCAGGCCGTAGTCGGTGAAGAGCACAGTCTCGCGGCGGCAGGTGGGGCAGGAGATGAACTTGTACTTCGGACAGGACTCGTACAGGATCTGCAGACATTGCTCACATACCGAGTGCAGGCAGGACAGCACGCGGGGCCGTCGCTGGGTGACGTTGTAGGTGTGCCCACAGGTGGGGCACTCCAGGGGCTCCCCTGCTGCTGGGGCCCCTGATGCCGACGAGCCTGCGGAGGCCGCTGAGCTGGGCCGGATCACATACTGATTCACAATCACCTCGTCCGCAGGTGCCACGCGGGGGAATCCCAGTTCCGCGCTGCCTTTGCGGGGTCTCCGTGGCAGGGGTGGGGTGTGGGGTGTCCCTTCCAAGGCAGGCATGTCCCCACCACAGGCCTGGTTGACAATGATCTCTGTGTCGGAGGGCCAAGCACGTTTGGGTGCCAGAGTGGGGGCGGGCCGAGGTGCAGGCGGGTAGCAGGGGGCAGCGGCTGGAAGCTCGGGGAACTTTTCAGGGTGCACGATCTTCATGGCCTCCATCTTGAGGATGACATGTGGGCCCTTCAGGCAGGACATGAGGAGGCCCGGCCAGCCACTGCCCACCTCGGGCCCAGGGTCAGCTAGCATCCGGCTGTCTCCAGTCACACCAGATGTTCGGGTGGGCGGGGGCGTTGGATGGGGGCGCGGGGGAAGACGGGGGACAGCATCCTGGTCCTGCCCAGCTTGATGGAGACCCCGGCCGCCCCGTGGACTTCGGGGGGCGGCCGGTGAGACCTGGGGGGGCAGAGTGCCCCCCAGTGGCCACAGTGCCCTCTCTGGTCCAGTCCTGGGAAGAGGAGGCAGGGGTGGGGGTGGGAGGGGCAGGCAGGGGCAGGGGGGTGTGGGAGGCTGCCCAGGGCTTGGGGTCTGGCCCAGGCGCTCACCCAGGGTCTCTGGCTGCAGAGGCTGGCCCGGGGGCGCTGGGGGAGGTCCCCCTGCAGCCAGGGTCAGCAGTCCCCGGGCCGGGACATCGGGGCAGGCAGGGGCTAAGTGGGCCCCATGGCTCCAGGACAGGGCGCCCAGGGAAGGCAGCTAGCCTGAGCCCTGGCTGCAGGAAGCCCCGGGCTGCAGGCTCCTCGGCGCGAGCAGAGGCGAGGCCTGCACCAGGTCTGAGCTGCGGGCAAGAGGCGGCGTGAGCGCAGCGCGCGAGCCCACAGCCCAGCGCGCCATCGCCCCCGCTCCCGCCCTGCACAAAGACCCAGGCGACCAACCTCTGACCCCGACCTCCTCCACAGGGTCCTGACCTCGCAGGCCCGGCCCCTCCCTTACCCCTCCCAGAAGCTGGCGCTCCTACTCCAGCTATCCTGCGAGCAAGGCGCCCCGCCCGGCCGCGCCCCTCCCCCGCTCACCTGCCCCAGCCTGGCGTCCTCGGCTGCGCGCCGCCGCCGCAGAGGTTGTTTCAAAGGCAGGCCCGGACGCGGCGCCCGCCCTTCGCCAGCGGCTCCGAGGCTCCTGCGGCGACCCTGACGATGGCGGGAGCGGGCGGTACCCGGGGGCGCGGGCGCGGGGCTCAGCTAGGCAGAGGCAGGTGCGTGCGAGCGTGGCGCGCTCTGCGGCGGAGGCGCGGGGACCGCAGTGCGCGCGGCGCCCGCCCGCGCCCGCAGCGCCACCCCCTGTCTGGGGACCCGCTCGGGGTCCGCGGGGCGGGGCCAGCCTCTCACCGCCCCTGGGTCCGCTCAGGGCCCGGCTCCCGCCGCCTGGTCTCCCTCTTGCTTGGAGAGGCTCAGGACCCCCGCAGCGCCCCGTGACCCCCTCCTGAGCCCGGCCAGGTTGACATTGGATTGTGATCAGCACCTCCACCCAACTCTGGAAGGGAAATCCTTTCTCCTCACATTTCGAGACCCCACAATGACCACGTGGGAGGGGGACCTGCGAGTGTCCCCCTCCCCCCCGCACCTGCTTTGCTACCCCCAGGGGCTCTGTGGGTGCCTGAGTCCTCTGCTCCCCGCTGTGCCCAGGACCCGCCTACTCCGAGAGATGAGAATGGGCGGTGGAGAGATGTGCCAGAGCATGGGCCAGGGCTGAGGACCCCAGGAAGGTGGGTGGGGGAGCGCGGGCACGCGGAAGGTTGGAGTGTTTGGCAGGCCACGTGCCGGGCGGAGGCCTGCCTGCCGACGACAGTCACCTGCTTGGGCAGGGCTGCCCTGGCATCCCGTCGGGAGAGCACGCGCGCCCTGTCACGTCATGCCGTGTGCTAACCTGACCCACCCGTGGGGCGCCCCATTCTTTTCTGCTTCCTCCTCCTGGCCTCTCTGGCCTAGCTACACCCCTGCCTGTGGGAGCCTACGGGGGGCGGGGGAACGAGGTCAAGCTGGTGACTGCAGGCTAGGGGGCCTCCGGAGTGTCATCTCTTGCCCTGCCAGGCTACCGTGGTGTGTGGCCACCCCTCTGCCTGCACTGGACCCTGCAAGGAACTGGGCAGCCTAGCGCCCCTTAAGGCGCAGCCCCTCTGTCCTTTACACTGCGTTCCTGGGGAGCTAAACAGGGCCGGGCTGGGTGGCACCGTGGGAACCCAGGCGGCATCTGGGCTGATTCAGCGAGGGCAGGTGTGTGGGATGTCCCTGAGCAAGAGCGCCTCAGGAGGGGCGGCGGGCACGACAGGGGCCACCAGCGGGGAAGGCGGCGGAAGAGGTCCGGAGCCCACCGGGTCCTCTGCTCGCTAACCCTAACCCTAACTGCCCCCACCCTCGCGCCGCGGGGAGGTCCTGGCCTTAGGCCCCGCCCCTTGCCCGAGGGCCCGCCTCAGGAAGAAGCCCCGCCCCCCCGATCGGAACTGGGCGTCCAAACCGGGTCTTTGGGAAACCCTGAAACGCAGCGCGGAGGCTTCTGGGGAATAAAGTTTCCACCGAACGCTGCCCCCTCGCTGGCGCTTGCGCCGGCTCCGCCTCTCAGCGAGGGCCGGGGTGGGGTTTGCATCGCTCAGGCGGTGCTTCCTGCGCCTGCGCAGTAAGTCCTAGTCGCCCTACGCACGCGGCGGCCAGAAGACCCGCTGTATCCCAGGGACGGGTCTCGGGAGCGTGTATCAGGGTCGCTCTAGCCAGCTACACGCGGGCCGTCCCGGTCACACTAGGCTGCGGCCACATACAGTTTGGTCCCGCCTTCCTCGTGCTTCCCAGCATGCGAGGAACTGCCGGTCGCTGTTGCGCAAGGGACCCCCACGAGTGTCGGGCCCGGCGTGGTGTTTGCACCATTGTCACTCCACAGCGACCCCGGGAGGGGCTTGGCCTGCAAAGATGGGGCGCAGGGCCGGGAGCGTTCCCCTAGCCCCTCTTCCCGAAGAAGGTCACTTGTGACTGAAGCGCTTGTGACCAGCTGGAATCAATGAGATTTATCCATGAAGGTGTATCGATCATTATTTATTACTTAGAAAAGTAATGCCCCCCCAAAAAGAAAGAAAAGTAATATCCCCTGCACCCTAGCCTTGGTAGTGGTGGTGGTGAGGCCGGGTCAGGGAGGAGCTCTGCCCCTGCCTGGGCCTTTCGGGGAATGAGGGTGAGCAGGGCCCGTGGAATCTGGGCCTAGACCCACATCCTTCCTGGGTCCATGACCCAAGGCCCCCTTGTTGCGCCATGGCCTGGATTCGTGCTCACTGAGTCAGCTGCTTGGCAGTGCCCCTCAGAGCCTAAGCTGTGGCTGCCGCCCACCTGAGGACCAGGGGTGGGACAGCTACTGCGCTCCAGTGGCTGGAACCCCAGCCTTGAGTCCCGCCCCAGAACCACACCCTTCCCTAGGAGGGAAAAGGCAGCTGCTCGCTCCACACACAGGCACTGGGAGGACAGACGCTGCTGCCGCCGCTGCTGCAGGTGAGTCCTGGCCTAGGGACAGGAGGTCCCCTGCACTTCCCTCACCATACAGCTGCATCTCCCAGCCCCCACTCCATTCCCAGATCTGTCCCAGAGGCAGTGCCTGGACACCAGGGGTGGCAGCTGGAGACACTGGCTCTGGCTTATGCCTGGAGTCAAACTGGCACGTGGACTTGCACACCCTGCACTCTCTTGGTGCTGGGTTCCAGCGCCCCAAGGGGGCTCCTCCTGGGTGGTGTTCTCTTGCAGACTCTTGGACAGCAGCCCCCGCCCTTGAGCCGGTGTCTGTGTCTGCTGCCCACAGCCTGGCATGGACCCCCACGAGATGATCGTCAAGAACCCCTATACCCACATCAGCATCCCCCGGGCTCAACTGCGGCCCAACCTGGGGCAGCCCTTAGAGGAAGTTTCCTCCTCATCTTCGTTCCTGGAGACTCAGCTTCTGCCCACAGTGACCTGCACCCCAGGGCCAACCCGCATCCTGCAGCCTATTGAGCCTGATGTGCCCAAGGGGGCCAAAGGAGCCAAGGGGGCTGTGCCCAGTCAGAGCCAGCAGTCCTGGGAGCAGCCCTGCAATCCCTATGGCAGTGGGCAGCGCCCCGCAGGACTGACCTATGCCGGCCGACCACCCATGGGGCGTGGTGACGACATCGCTCACCACTGCTGCTGCTGTCCCTGCTGTTCGTGTTGCCACTGCCCGCCATTCTGCCGCTGTCACAGCTGCTGCTGTGTGATTCTCTAGCCCACCCACTGTGGGGCACTGGCCTCTGCTTGTGGCCAAGGTGGTGCTGGACATTAGAGGCAACCATTGCCACAGAATCTGGCAACTTCCTGCCCTGGACAAGGACACTGTCCATGTGACAGGCTGCTGGCCCTTTGGAGCAGTCATGGACACTGGCCATGACCCTGGCTGCAGGGCCCAAGCAATAAAGCAGGGTGAGCTTTGTACCAGCGACTGGTTCTTTTGGCTGGGCCCTTTGGGAGGGTGTCCTGGACCAGTCAGCTGTATCTGCCCCCAAGCACACATGTATCTGTGCGTGTGCACACACACACTGTTCCCAGCTTCACTGGACCTCTCAGGCACCGGCAAGCCCCTGCTTAGTGACATCTCCACTCAACCTGCCCGACAGATCTCAGGTTTGTCTGGGGGTGGTGAGAGGATGGGAGACAGTCCACCACCCGGGTCAGGACTACACTCATGGGCCAAGGCTGGGACAGTGAATGGCAAGCCCTGGGGCTGATCCCCAAGGCATATAGCAGGGGATGTCACACATGACACCCAGGAGCCCCTCAAGAGGCCTCCAGCAGGTTGGCAGGATGGTGCCAGTGGGGCTGGTGGCACAGGTTTCAGGGAGTGGAACAGGATGAGCCTGGCCCACTGAGTCATCTCCCAGCCTTGGTCAGACATTTTTCTGCTGTTTTCCTCTGGGCTGGCCTTCCTGGAGGAAGGGCCTGGATCAGGCCTTGAAGGCCAGACCAGGAAGGGGCTGAAGAGGAGCCCGAGTGTCTGAGAGTATCTGGTAAGGCCCTCGGACACGTGCTGAGCTCTGGGATGCCAGGACAGGGAGTGTGTGGGGAGCTGGCATTTCCAGAGCAGGGTAGACACAGCACTGTGTGGAGGTGGGAGCAGAGCTGGCCTTACAGGACAGACGGGTCCTCCTGTGGCCAGCTGTCCCCTGACACATCGTGCCTGGCCACAAGGCAGGGAAGGGCTGTGTAATAGGTGGAGGTCCAGGGTGCGGGGCAGGCAAGTCATTGCTGGACTCCTGGCCAGGCTCTTGGGGCCAACCTGCCCAGCCTGAGACATGAACCTGTCTGACCAGTCCTGCAGGCTAACGGGGGTGTGCTGTGTGGGGGTGCATATGCATGACCACTCTACCCTCGTCTTCCTGTGGGGCTGTGGAGGGTTGGAGAGGCCCCTGCCAGCCCGTCCCCATCCCCTGGTTCTCCTAAGTCTGCTCTGCCCATGACCAGAGCAGGGGGCACCCTGGCGGCACATCTGAGAAGTATAGCCCACTGCCCACTGGGATGGCCCTTGTGAGGGAATTGAGGTGCCACGCACAGTACGTGAGCGCCATCTGGGGCCAGGATGGGAACACCACAGCCCTGCTGAGGACGCCAGAGCTCTGCCACCAGGACAAAGATGAGGCCTGCTGCAGAGGAGCAGGGGCTGGGCCCTGTGCCAGTGGGGCAGGAAGGTGTCCTGGAGGAGGTTATGTGCCCTAGGGCTGCAGGATGGGCACTACCGGCCAAGACGGGAAGAGTGATGGAGCGGATGTGGAAGGAGAGGGAACCTTGTCTTTGAAGCTGTGGAAGTTGAAGCCAGGGCCTTCCCACGCGCTAGGCAAGTGCGCTGCCACGGAGCGACAGCCCGGAGGAGGGCGTCCCACTTCTGTGGTTCACATGGGCCTGGCCCTCACAGTGCAGCTCAGGCTGACCTCCAGGTTGCCACGACCCTTTGGCCTCGACCTCCCCTGTCTGGGTTATAGGCGTGAGCTTCCGCGCCCCCTTCAGGCCAGGTTTTGAGACAGGTTCTCCTAAATTGCCTAAGCTGGGCTCAAAATTGAGATCTTCTCAGTCTTCCGAGTAACTGGGATGGCAAAATGAGCCACCACCCACCTAGTTTGACAGAAGGAAGCTTTAGGGGAGGGCAGGGAGGCCAGGCACAGGGAGGCCTGGGGGAGGGGGTCTGGCGGCAGCAAGCTCGGGGGAGGGGTCACCTTATCTCCTGCTTGGAGCTGGAGCATGAGATCCAGTTGCAGCGCTTTGTGGCTGAAAGGGGAGCCCACTCCGCAGCCCAGCCGCCACCTGCCTCCTGTTGCCTGGCCTATGCGGGCAGTAATGCGAGCCTAGAGTGGAGCTCCAGGGTGCCCCGGGGCCCTGCCCTCCTGTTCCGGCCACCTTCTGGCTGGGCATAACTGCCCAGAGGAACAGATGCAGGTAAGAGCGGCTGTGGCTGCGGCTGGCTGGGTGGAGGGGGCAGCACTAGCAGGAGGCTGTGGGTGGTAAGGGAGTCACGGCCAGCCATCAGGACATTGCCCAGGCCTGTGTCTTTTCGCCCTCAGCTGCCCCCCAAATGTGCAGTTGTCTACAGCCCATGGCCAGGTTCCTGGACTTCCGGGCCAGCACCCACACATGCTGCGTGTTGCAGTGGTAGGGAATGTGGGCTGTGACCTGGACCACTGGCCCCGACCTCCTTCCTGCCCAGGATGTTGCAACCTGAGGGGTCCTGTGCCCTGGAGGAGGGGGCGGCCCCCGCAGCTCGGCGGAACGACTGCATCATCTGCTGCTCAGCCTACGACCTCAGTGGGCACCTGCCCCGCCGCCTCTACTGCGGCCACACCTTCTGCCAGGCGTGTGTGCGACAGCTGGACGCTCTGGCCCACGAGCAGCGCTGGATTCCCTGCCCACAGTGCCGCCAGAGCACACCCACGCCACGTGGAGGGGTGGCCATGCTGGACCTAGACCTGGCTGCCTTCCTGGCCGTCAAGGCTGAGCGGGAGCCAGCAAGAGCAGAACCCCGGGTCCCTGCACCCCTCAAGGTCGACGCTGCAGTCACACAGCAGCCGGCTGGGCTCTGCGCCCCCCTGGGCATCCAGCCCAGCTTCCCCCGGCCTCAACACTGTTGCTGCTGTGGTTGTGGCAGTTTGTGCTGGGGACTCCCCAGCAGCCTCGAGGCCTGAGGCCTGCCACCCTCGCAGGAGGACGGCTGCCCAGGATTTGCCGCTGGGAATCATAGCCACATGCGTCCACCTAGAGCCCTCGGCAGCTCACCATCTGGGTGGAGCCCCAGGCGGCTTCTTACAGTGCTGCCAACCCCACCATGGACACCTGCAGGCCACTGCGGGTGTCAGAGACTGTGTAAAAGGCTGGTGACTAAACCACCCATGGTCTGACTGTATGCCTGGCTGGGACCCTTCTGTCAGTGACCTGAAAGCTAGGCACGGGCGCAGCTTAGATGTGGCTGCTGTGGTGGCCAGTCCCAGCACGTGGGCACAGGCCAAAGTGCAGGGCCAGACCACAGCTGGTCCTGAGTGGCAGGGCCAGGGCAAGGCCCCTCTCCCAGGGAGAGAGCGAGGAGTGAGGCAGGGCCACTTCCTTATTCCCTGACCTACACACAACTGAATTTCACCCCACTCCACAGGGTTAGTTCTCTGGGCTTGTCACGTGTCTGGTGCTGTTCTAGGAGAGCACTGTGCTAGGGGCTAGCGCAGGCACCAGAGACAGCACTGTGGGGGCCAGCTCTGACCCCAGAGCGGGAGGGGACTCACCTGAGGTCGCAGAGCTCCTGTATATCCTTGACACAGACCCCCAGAAGGGTGCAGAGGCTGAGGCAGCCATCCTCCCAGTTCTGGGCTGCTACAGTGAAGGAGCCATTACCCGGCAGCCCCTGAGAGCGCCCCCTGCAAGGGGGCAGGGAAGAGAATGCGCTGAGTGGACGCCAGCCCTCCTGCTCGCCTGGGCAAAGTCCCCCATGCCCCTGAAAATGAGCCTGGCCCTCCCCAAACCTCTCTGCAGCAGCCAGGGACACCGTGCCCTATACCTGGCTCAGAACTCACCACATGCCTGCAGAAACCTGCCATGCACACACACCTGGCGCGAGGGCTTCCTCCCACATCTGCAGGGCCAGAGAGGACCTGATGATCTGCAGGTCCCCAGGGAACATGGTGGGGAGGACAGAGCCTCCGCTTCGTGGCTCGGGGAGCACGCACCATGTTGGGTCACAGACTTCTCCTGGTGGACGTGGGCACCTAGTGTCCAGCCCCGCAATCCCTTGGCCTGAAGTGGGGTGCATGCACAGGAGACACCACACTGCAAAGGGGGCTGCTCGCCGGGGCTCAGAGCTCCTACCCTTGGGTGACAAGGCCCAGGGGCTCTAGGACCAGGCCGGTTCCCCTCGGGGGCCTTAGCACTTGGGTAAACATTAATGGGGCTTAGGACATAGCAGGTCATGTGGGCACTCCGTGAATCTTGGACCTGCTGCTGCTCCCACTACCTCCTCCCCACGGTACCCCTCATCGTCCACGAAGGTAGGAGCTCCCAGAACCAGCTAGGGCCCAGGGATGTGGGGGCCTGGATGGGACCCCATGCTGAGCCCCAAGCATCTGGGGCAGGTAGGACAAAAGGGCTGCACAGGCTTGAGCTGAGCCCAGGGGCCAGACAGGGACCCAAGTTGAGGGGCAAAGGGAAGTTCCAGATGAAACTAGGAGCGGAGTTAGAGGGAGGGGAACTGCCAGTGGTCTGGGTTACCTCAGCCCCTTGAGTACCTGGCCTCGTTCCCCATCTAGCACCATCTGCATCAGATGCCAAAGTCTCCGCCCAGGTCATCTGAGTGTCCTTGGTGACACTGGACAGGAGAGGCTCAGAGTCTCGGGGCTCCCTAGCTTCTGGGGGCTTCCAGCCTATGCTCTAAAGCCCTGTGTCCAGTGGCACCAAAGGCCTTCTTCTGACTCAGACCAGTGAGCCAGCCAGGGGGCCAGGGGGCCGTTGACTCTGCCCCCTGAAACTGGCCTGGGATTGTCTGACAGCCACTGAGGTCACCACAGCCACCTGCCATGGACAGAGGAAAGGCAGGTCATTGGGCCTCAGGGGCATCGAGAGATAGAACAGGCCAGCGGTTCTCCATTTGGCCTGCTCAGCAGCATTGGGGAGTGTGAGGGGAGCAGCTGTCTCTCACCCTTCCCCAGCCTATCTGGCCTAGTGTCTGCATCAGCCCTTGCCTGAAATCCATGTTGAATTCCTTTGCTGGTAGCCTGGTCCCCCATCCTACCCTGGCTATGATCGACCTGGTGGACAGCAATCTGAGAAATGCAGGTACCAGGCTCCGCAGACACCACCTCCAATATCACCGCCCAGACGGGAGGGAACCCCAAGTATCTTATGCTGCCCCCTCCTGAAAGGGGGTTCGAGAAGCAGCCTTACTCAGCCTGACCCCTGCAGGAACCTCCAGTTCTGCCCCAGTCTCAGAGGAGGACAGCACAGGCTCCTGGGCCCTCCCTCAGGTGAAGGACACTGGCCAGCTGAAAGGTAGGCCTGGGGACAGAGTGAGTCAGGGTTAGAGTTGGGGGAGAGTACAGGGCCGCACTTGCGCAGCGCCCAGGGGAGCCCACCAAGCAGCCACCCCGGGACTCGTATGGCCTTCTGCTCAGCTGCTGCTCCACCTAAGATGCAGGAGCCCCCTGTCCTTGCCTGCTTCTCTGCCCTCCTAGTGGACACGCCATCTTGCAGAGAACAGGGTCTGGGGACACAGGCATCCTGGGCCCTGTCTTGGGGACTGAGGAGAAGAAAATGGGCCCTTCTCCAAAGGCATAGAAGGGGGTTTCCTGGACTCTACCAGGGGGAAGTGAAGGAAGGGGTGAAGGGTGCTGGGCAGGTGGGGGTGGGAGGATTGGCCGAGCACGCGGCCCTGGCTTGTGTCCACAGAGTTCAGCATGGCTGCCGGGACACGCCGGGCAGTCATCAGCTTCCTCAAGGCCTGTGGACTCCTGGGCAGCCTCTACTTCTTCATCTGCTCCCTGGACATCCTCAGCTCTGGCTTCCAGCTGCTGGGCAGTAAGTGTGCGCAAGAACAGCTGGGGTGGGAGATGCGTGCCAGCTCCCTGCAGCTTCAGTGCCCTCTGTCCTGGTGTAGGCAGAACAGCAGGAGACATTTTCAAGGGCAACGTGGTGCTGTCCAACCCTGTGGCGGGACTGGTCATCGGTGTGCTGGTCACAGTGCTTGTGCAGAGCTCCAGCACGTCCTCCTCTATTGTAGTCAGCATGGTGGCTGCCAAGCGTGAGTCCCCTCCCCTCTGCAGGCAGTGGCGGGTAGGCAGGCTGGGCAGGCAGCAGCTGAAGTGGCGTCTCCATAGTGTTGACTGTCCAGGCGTCTGTCCCCATCATCATGGGTGTCAACGTGGGCACATCCATCACCAGCACCCTGGTCTCCATAGCACAGTCAGGGGACCGGGAGGAGTTTCGCAGGTGAGTGTGGCTGGGGGACAGGATGGAAGGTGGCGTTGGCCATGGCCGAGGCCATCAGACATCCTGTCCCCTGTGGCCACAGGGCCTTCAGTGGCTCTGCTGTGCATGGCATCTTCAACTGGCTCACGGTGCTGGTCCTGCTGCCCCTGGAGAGCGCTGTGGCCCTGCTGCAGAGACTGAGTGCCCTGCTCCTGGGCGTGGCCCGCCTGCAGCCTGGTGCTCAGGCCCCTGACATCCTCAAGGCACTGACAAAGCCACTCACACACCTCATTGTGCAGGTGAAGCCCAGAAAGGGAGGTGGAGCCCCTGGCCAGGAAAACAGGGGTGGAGCGGGTACATCGTGGCCTGGTATCTGCGGGCGGGCATCAGTGGCCCTGCTGAGTCTTGGCTCCTCCACCCCAGCTGGACAGCAGCCTGATAGCCAGCAGCGCCACCGGCAACGCCACCAACAGCAGCCTCATCAAACAGTGGTGCGGCTGCAGCAGGGAGACGGTGAGGTGCCTTGGACCCCAGCCCCACGCTGACCTCTGATCTGCTGACCCCCCGCCCCACCTCTGCTACCTGCCCAGCCATGCTGAGTGCTCTCTGCCCCCACCAGAGCCAGGGTCACAGCAACGCAAGTGGAGCCTTCAGCCCCTGCACTGGCAAGGACAGCCCAGCCGCCGAGCACAAGCTGCCCTGTGAGCCCCGCTGGCCTGCCAGCCCTCTTCCTGCCCCTGAGCCCTGCCACCACGCTCACCCTCTCTCACCACCCCCTTGCCTGCCTTCCACCAGGCCGCCACCTGTTTGCGGGCTCCGCCCTCTCGGACCCAGCTGTGGGCTGCATCCTGCTGGCCGGCTCCCTGCTGGTGCTGAGCGTCTGCCTGGTGCTCATCGTCAAGCTGCTCAGCTCTGTGCTCCGTGGCCGTGTGGCCCAGGCTGTGAGGACTGTCATCAACGCAGGTGCGAGGAGACCTGGGAGCTGGGGCTGAGGGCAGGGTGGGGACACAGCCCTGACCCCGGGCTCCTCCCCAGACTTCCCTTTCCCCTTCGGCTGGCTTAGTGGCTACCTGGCCATCCTCGTGGGTGCTGGCATGACCTTCCTGCTCCAGAGCAGCAGCGTCTTTACAGCAGCCATCGTGCCGCTCATGGGTGAGCCTGGGCAGAAATGGGCCTATGGCGGGGGGCTCCGCTTGGGCCTTGTGTTGACCCCTCTCTGCCTAGGGGTTGGGGCGATCAGCCTGGACCGGGCATACCCCCTGCTCCTGGGCTCCAACATCGGCACCACCACCACAGCCCTGCTGGCTGCGCTGGCCAGCCCTGCGGACATGCTGCTCTTTGCCGTCCAGGTACCTCCTGGGTCCCCGCCCTACTCCTGTGCGGCTGGGGCTTCTCCTCCAGCTCCAGCCCCAGGCCTTCAGCTGGGTGCAGGCCCCACCTCCCCCAGACTCCATCCTTCCAGGCCGCTTCTCAGCGTGGCAGAAACCATGCCTGTGCCCGATGCCCCTGTCTCCCGCAATCTCCCCTGCAGGACCCCTGTTCCTCCACCCTCCAGCCTGTGCCCCTCACTGTGTCCCCTGGAGGCCTGGCCCAGCTACAGGGGACCCCAAGGGCTCTGTTCCACATCTGCAAGCCTCCCCTGCTCCCACCCTACTCCCCCCTGAACCAGCGGTGGCCACCTGGATGCTGCCTATCTTCCCAGCCCCCGTCCACGGAAGCCCCACCTATGATGGGCACTGGGGCCATGCCAGGTTGTGGCTCTGCTTCCAAGATGCCCCCAACCCCTGACGGCCCACACTCTGTGCCCCACTCCTGTGCCCACAGTGCCACTGATTCTCTCTAAGGCACCCTGGGCTGGCTGGAGCCTCCCCCTGCCCAGGTACCCACACAAACTCAGCTCCTGAAAGCGTTGGGCTGCTAGGCTGCTGCTTCCAGGAGCTCTGGCCTGGCTCCCGCTGAGTCCTTGCCCCGCCCCCAGTTCAGGGCTTTGGCCCAGCCCCTCCCAGAAGCCTCCAGCTTTGCCCTTCCCCAAGGGGCATGCAGCCTTGGCCTTCTCCTCTAGCCAGTAGTGAGGCAGTTACCACAGGGGCGCTGGCCCAGGCTCCTGAGTCTCAGGTGTGTGCCTGAGGGTGAGTGGTGTCCATTCGGCCACACCTGGCTTGAAGCTGTCCTCCCAGCGGTCCCTCCCCGCTGCACACAGCACAATCAGGACAAGCAGGACATGCTTCAGACATGGGCCCTTTTTGCAGTGGCAAGGGACAGAGAGTCCAGGTGACCCCCATCACCTGGCTCAGGCTCCTGACTTCTCCTTGCCCTCCCTGCCCACCAGGTTGCCCTCATCCACTTCTTCTTCAACCTTGCTGGCATACTGCTGTGGTACACAGTGCCTGTCCTGAGGTTGCCCATCCCGCTGGCCAAGCGCTTTGGGGATCTGACTGCCCGCTACCGCTGGGTGGCTGTTGTCTACCTGCTGCTCACCTTCCTGCTGCTGCCCCTGGCAGGCTTTGGGCTCTCCCTGGCAGGGGACACAGTGCTGGCTGCTGTCGGGGCACCCCTGGTGGGGCTGGTGCTCCTCCTCATCCTGGTTAATGTCTTGCAGAGGCGACGGCCATCCTGGCTGCCGCACAGCCTGCGCTCCTGGGCCTGGCTGCCCCTCTGCCTCCGCTCTCTGGAGCCCTGGGACCACCTGGTGACCCACTGCTGCCCAGGCTTGGCCTGTAGACGCCCCCAGACAGCCACCAAAGAGGCTCCCTGCTGTGAGACCCCCAAGGTCCTGGCCTCCCAGCAGTTTTAAGGGTGGGCGCCCAGCCACCTTTCCAGCCCCACTGGTCTGCAAGTGGTGACATTGGAGAACGGGCCTGCCATGTGTCCCGGCAGGCCCCAGGACTTCTGAGGCCCTTGATCCCTTTGCAAATAAATGAGGTTGTTACCTAGGAATGGTGGTCTCTCCCCAGACAGGGATTCCAGGGACAGCCTCTGGAGCTGGAGGCACAGCACGATGCTCAAGGGCTGGAGGCAGGTGACCTTCCTGCCTGCAGCCTGAGGATCAGCCTGCATGTATGGCAGAGGACAGGGGTCCCCTTTGCCTGGCGAGCCACATGCCTGAAACGCCCCCTCCCATCCACTGGGAGTGGTGGTGCTCGGAAAGGCATGGCCTGGTGGGGCGTGCAAGGGTGGGGCAGGATTCTGGTCCTGTCCTGCCCCTACAGGAGCTCACACCACAGGGGCTGGATCTTCTTGGCACCAGGGGGCACCCCTCGTCCCAAGGAAGGGCTCACTTTGGGAACCTGCCCCAAGAGTGCAGCCTGCCCACCAGGCTCCCAGATGCCTTCACCTGCTCCCGGCAGTGGCCGGGCTTGTGCTGGTCTGACCAGGGCAGAAAGTTCATCTGCTGCGGGGGTCACTGGAAACCAGGGACACCCAGAGCCTCCTGCCACTCCAACCCTACTCCCACATCATGACCAGAACAGCTCACCTCTCTCCAGAACTCAGGCACTCAGGTGGAGAACGGCCTGGTTGTCTTTGGGTCCTCTGCCACATCCCACCTTCACAGGCTTCCTAGGCCTGGGTTTCACCCTAGGTCACTAAGGGAGGTGACCCTTGCCCTGGGGGGAGCCATCTGAGCGGCTTTTCCTACAGCCTGACCTTGGTCTTTCCATGCAAGTAGCCACTGTAGAGCCAGCGTCAAGTCCGGTGCCCTTTGGGGATGGAGCCTGGCTGTTCCCTGGGGAGACCTGCTGACAAGGCACAGAGGCTGTCTGGAGAGAGGAAGCCCCACTGGGCACCTCTCCTTCCGGAGCAATGGAGGCTTTCCACAAAGGCTTGAAACAGGGTCCTTTAAGGCCGCAGCGCCTGTCTGCCTGCTGCCCCTGCCTGGCAGTAACACACCCTCCCACTGGGACCATGGCCACCAGTAAACACAGCCTGCCTTGTGGAGGCCTCAACAGCTGCAGGCTGGAGAGCCAGGGCAGGTGCCAACGCTCCCACGGCCCCTCCTGCTGCTTCCCTGCCCTCCTGGCCATCTCTGCTGTACATCTTGACGGGGCCTCCTGCCCCTCAACATCCTCCTGTCTCCTTCAGGATGGACCTGAGGGCCTCTTCCTCCAGCTGTGTGCCACTGTCCTGGGCTGTCAGCAGCTTCCTCAGGAGGTCAACGTTAAGGGCCAGGAAGACAGTCTGGCACAGAGCTCTGGCTCACACTGGACTGGCTATGTAAACTGTGTTTTATAAACTGTAAAATGGGGGTGTCACCCTGACCTCCCAGCTGTGGGGCACCGGTAGGGAAGCAGTTGCCTTTTCCAGTGGGGTTGTGCCCTGAAGGGTAGGACCAGAACCAACTCCAGGACGTTCTGTTCCGGGCACCAGGAGGACCCTGTGCACCCCACATGCCGGTCAAACTCCAGCTCTTCTTTGAGGAATAGGTCTCGTGTTGGTCACGGGAGCCACTTCCTGGGCCAGTCTGGGAAGGGGGAACGCCAAGTCTTCCAGGACTGCCCAGCTCGATGACCTGCTGACTCACCTCCTGCTCAGGGAAGAACTACCCTGGCAAGAGCCCAACCCCAGCAGCGGAAGCTAGACCATTCCACAGTGGACGTGGGCACAGACTGCTAACCTCTCCCCACACGTGATGCTGCTTGTCCTGGCAGGTTTTCCGAGAATGTTCCTGTCACTGTATATCCTAACCCTGCGATATTGTGCATTATGTGTAGGGGAGTGCTCTTTCTCTTAAGAAAATACATATGTAAGCAGGTGTTTCCCCTAACAGTCGGGTTGCAAGGCAGAGGGTCAAGTCCACCAAGAATGCCAGCCTCGATAGTTCACCAGGGGCAGACTCCACAATTTTATTTACTCCTTTCAACAATATTTTGGGGGCCGGGGAGATGGCTCAGTGGAATAAGCTCTTCCCTGGCCAAGCACAGGGCCTGAGTTCAATCCCCGTTCCGCCAAAACAAAAAACAATATTTTAAGGGGCCGGGGAGATGGCTCAGTGGAATAAGTGCTTCTCTGGCAAGGGCAATCCCCGGTTCCGGAAAAAAAAACAACACATTTTATTTTATTTTATTGGCGGACCCGGGGATTGGACTCAGGCCCTTGCGCTTGCCAGCGAAGCGCTTATTCTACTTAGCCATCTTCCCGACCCCAAAACAACATTTTAAAATAAAATACAAATGTACTGTTTTCAAAGCCGATTAAAGGACCGTGTAGTTCCACCGTATTTCCTTCACACACTTGTTTTCCCTCTGGAGCACAAAGCGCGAAGCGGCCAGGCATGCTTGATACTCAGTCTCCACGCAGCTCCAAGGTCCTGAGCCGCAGCTCCAAGGCGACCGTCTCCACAACACTGCGTGCGGGTGGGTGCAAGCGCCATCGCAGCACTCGACCCGTTTCTTTCCTTCGTGCCCCGCCCCCCGCTTCGCCTAGGATTCCCCCCGGGCTCCGCGGTGCACGAGAGCCTGCCGGGCCCAGTGATGCGTAGCTCCGCCGCAGAAGCCCTAGAGAAGGCGCAGGGTCCGACTCACGAGGGTTGTCGGCGGGGACAGGCTACCCGACCTGCAACCACAACCGGAAGTCCGCGTCGCGCGCCCCCAACCCGAGCGCGCCTCCCGCTGCACTGCGGCGGTTACCAGGACGCCAAACGGCACAGCCAATAGTACCAGCCTATCGGCATGCTCCCGGGAGACAGCCAATGGGAGAGTAAATCAATCATTTAAAACACCCAATGAGCAACGCACCACAGGGCGGGGGAGGCGGGAATGTGATAGGAGGATCCGCAGCTCTGGCTGACCAATAACAAACAGACGTCGTTAGAAAGGCGGGTCTTAAACGTCTAGATTGATGGGACATGAAACCAATAGAATGAGCTTATTTGCAGGCCTCGTTCTGGAAACCCAATCCGGAGCGAGCGGAGGCGGGCACAGTTGATATATAAATACTCGCGGAGCGTCGGTTGTAGCATTCTGCGTGCTAGCTCTTCTGCGCGTGTAGGTTTCTCGACTACTCTGCTGCTGCCGCAGTCGTCGCCATGAGGGAGATCGTTCATCTACAGGCTGGGCAGTGCGGCAACCAGATCGGCGCCAAGGTGAATGGTTGGTGGGGCGCGCAAGCCGGGCTGGACCAGACTGGACCGCAGCGGGCGGGATGGCCTGCTGAGTGTAGAGCGGGCGGGCAACTGGGGAAGATGGCGGCAGCGGCCGGCCAGGCGGTGCCCCGCATTGCGGCCCGCGGGCACGGGCGGGGCCCGGGCCGCGCAGGGGAGACGGGCGAGGCTCCCGACTCCGGCGGCAGAGAGCACAGGTGGGGGGAGGGGAGCGCCCGCCGCGCCCTTCGGGGCGGGGCCACCCCTGGGCGCACCGGCCGCCGTGACTCAGCCCGGCCCGCCCGCGTCCCTGCCAGTTCTGGGAGGTGATCAGCGACGAGCATGGCATTGATCCTACTGGCACGTACCATGGAGACAGCGACCTACAACTGGAGCGCATTAACGTGTATTACAACGAGGCCACGGGTAAGAATCCTCGCTCTACCCCCGTGTGTCGACCCCGCATGTTGCCCGCTGGCCTCCCGTCGCTGACACCCTCCCTCCCCAGGTGGCAAGTATGTACCCCGCGCCGTGCTGGTGGACCTGGAGCCGGGCACCATGGACTCCGTGCGCTCGGGGCCTTTCGGGCAGATATTTAGACCTGACAACTTTGTTTTCGGTGAGTGCCGGTGGGAACACACAGGTCAAGGGGCTGCACCTACTGAAGGTCATTGCTTGTGGACCTAGTAGCTGGGAGCCCAGGGAATATTTTTCTGTCCTCTGACTCACTCAATCCACTTGCCTAAAGCGGCTTTGGGGAGGAGGCCCAGCTGTCTGCCTACAGGCAAGGAGAGGTAGATATAATCTCTGCAGTCTCCACGGAGACCCTGGTTGTTTTTGTCCTTGGGAATTGGCAGGGCTTTGTTAAACTGCCTTCTGTGCATCGCTGTGGGGTCCTTTTGCCCTAGTTGTGGGGTTGGTTGCACAGGTGTTGGTTGCCATGTGTTTTGTGGCTGGAGTGTGACCAGTCATGCTATCTTACAGGTCAGAGTGGCGCTGGGAACAACTGGGCCAAGGGGCACTACACAGAAGGTGCAGAGCTGGTG
>NDGN011540949.1:1368-12907 GCA_002564285.1 Tympanoctomys barrerae | reverse complement strand
CCCCAAAAAAAAAAGAAAGGTCTGGGAATGTTATTCAGTGCAAAGGCCCTGGGTTCAAGCCAAAGTACTGCAAAGAAAAAGCCAAAGTTTGATGTGGGTGTGCAAGGGACAGGTCCATGAGGGCCTTGTTGGAAATAGTGTAGCGCTTCTGAGGACCTGCATGAGGAGATAAAGGTGGTATGTGGAACCAGTTCATCTGTATGGGGTAACAGAAAAGGCAAGAAAAAACATGAAGTACAAAGACTGTAGCCATCATGTCTGGGGCTCTGAGCAGGGCTGGAGACAGACCTCTATTCTTTTTTTTTTTTTTTTTTTTNTTTTGGTGGTACCAGGGATTGAACCCAGGACCTTGTGCTTGCCAGGCAAGCACTTATTCCACTGAGCCATCTCCCCAGCCCTAGAGACAGACCTCTGAGAAGACTGGGCCACATGAACTGTAGGATTGTGCAGCCAGCAGCTCCTAGACATGGGATGTCACCTGTGAATGTGGCCACCCCAGCCTCAGTAGTTCCAGGTCTCAGACCCTCAGCAGCCAGAGCACTGCTCGGTGAGGTGTACATAGAGGGAGCCCTTAGCCAGGGTCCTCAAGCACTCCTTGCCTTGAAGAACGGGCCAAGTCTGGAGCAGAAGGGCCACCAAGCACATGATACCCTTACAACTCTGAAGCACCTGTTCCACTTGTGCATGGGTTGCTTCTGTTCATGGACTTATTTATTGCATGACTGTATCCACACTCAGCCCATCCTGATGAGGGCAGCCCTGTCTCCCTTGTCCTTGGTCATGTCCCTGGTCTCCAGCGCCAGCCCTGGAAAGTGGCAGGTGCTCAGTTGGAGGGAAGGGCTGGTTGGATGGAAGCCAATGGTGCCTGCTAGGTCCCTAATGGTGCCCTATTGGGCTGGGAGCACCCTGCACAGAGGAGTGAGTCCTACCGTTGTTCTTCCAGCAGCCCCTCACAGCCGTGGTGGTGGCCGAGTCCTGCTGTGGCTGCCTGGGGTGGAGTCTTCAGGCTGGTCCTGCTCCTTGCTCTGGTTTCCTTGCATGCTGCGGACTGGTCTCATCTGAGTGCATGGCATTCTGGCATTTACCTCTATGCAGTGGTGCGCACCTCAGCCCACTCGCTGCCTCCAGGGCCAGAGCTTCTGTTGCCCTCTGAAGTCATCTTATTTACTACCAAGGAATGGAGCCTTTTGCTCTGGCCCTTGGCTCAAGTTTTTACAGCTTGTTCAAAACAGCCATCCTTAAAGCGAGCAGATTGAGCTCCTTAGCATCTTATGGTCTGTCCAAGTGGTTCTGGGGATTTCCCTGGATTTATCAGTTCTTAGCTCATAGTTTTTTTCATTCAGGTCTTGTTTATGTGCTTGGGGGGTAGAGGGGAGAGCAAAGTACACATCTGTCACTTGTGGTGTTTGGGAGGTCATGTGGGCCCCAGGGTCTCCTCATCTTCTCCTCCAGCATAGAAGCACAGAGGGGCAGAGAGTGAGATCCCAGCTGGATTGTTCCTGCATGGCCTCTGTTAATGACCTTGGGAGGCATATGAGGGAAAGAGAAATTTCCAGAAGGCTCACTTTTGGCATTGGACTTTCAAAGTCATCCTGAAGGATACAAGCCAAGATAGCATACTTAACTTTTCTATTTAATTTTTTGATTTTATTTTTAATACTGTGAAGTTCACACAGAAGTCCCTGAACATCTGGGCTTCCAGCTGCAGGTGTTCACATTGGTTCCCAGTCCCACACTGGCCCTCAAGCCTGGATGAGTTTGAGGACAAGATGACATGGGTCATGTCTCGTAGCGGTTAATTGGCTTGGACCATCTGAGCCTTGGCGCTCCTGGCTCGGAGACCGAGCTCCACCAGATGGGCCCCGGATTGAGGGCCACCGCTGTGTTCCCTGAGAGCCTGCCCTGCCCTGGGGCTGTGCCCTGCCTCAGCCTATCGCACCTGCACTGTGCCCTGCAGGTTCTGCATACACTTGGCACCCCGGCTCTTCTGAAGAGCTGTGTGTTTCATTCTGCTGGAAATGTGCCTTGTCCCAAAGAAGGCAGAATCTTGCCTTCTAGTTTGGGATCACAATTTTCATAGTTGGAATCTTTGGGGGGATTAAATATTTGATGACAATAAGAAATAAAACCTTGGTTGAAGAGTTCATATTTTATGCCTTAGAAGCTGGAATTCAGCATGTTAGCCAAAAAAGGATATTCTGAGTCTGCTGCAGAGGAGCCCTATCTTTCAAAGAACATGTAGTGGCTGGCGGTAGAGAGACAGATGGGATACTCTGAGGCAGTGGAGCGAGTGTCCAAGTGCTCGCAAAGCCACACGCAGGAAGCCTGGAGGTGGGGAGGCTTTAGGGTGGAGATGGAGAAGGTTCTCTTAGACTGTACCGTCCTGAGCAGGAGCAGAAGATGCCGTCTTTAACCTCAAGGAACAAGATACTCTTAGGAGCTGTAGGCGACTACTATCTAAATGTGTGGTGTGGGTCTCCCTCAGTTCTATTTGCTTTTCTTCAGTGAGAGGATGTGACCCCATGTCTATAGAAATGTGAAGAGGCAGCCCTGGGGTTTGCATTGGCTGACCCATTAACCCATCACCTTTGGTTTCTGTGTGTCATCTCAACATCGCAAATCTACAGCTCCTCAGTGGTTGCAGATAATCCTCAGTGACTTCTAGAGATAAAGTTCAGCTGGTGGGGGAGAGAGAGGGACAGAGAGAGAAAGAGGGAGAGAGAGGGGAAGAGGAGGAGAAGGGGAAAGGGGGAGAGAGGGAGAGAGGGAGAGAGGGAGAGAGAGAGTGCTCTGAGTCCAAGAGGGAAGAAGCAGCCTCTTAAGTTGTGAGCACCCTCCTGTTGAGTTAGGCATCTGTTTGCAGAGCATCCTCTTGGATCATTCTATTGGTCCTCTATTTAAATTGTAAGGAGCCCCTTGACCCTATATAGGTCAGTCATGAAAGAATGTTTCGAGAAAAAGCTCTCTGAAGAAAAATGCTATTTACAGAAATGCAATTTGGACCGTCTCTGTCTACAGAGCCGGTGAGGCAAGTGGTACTCATGGGGTCATGCTTACATTTCGGAAGCAGCAGCTTCCCCTGAGACCCCAAACATTTTAGTTATAGGAAGTAAATATTAGCCCTGTCTTGCTGTTGCAAGACCAAGGAACAGAGAGGCCAGGAGCTGTACGCCCCCTTCCCCACCTCCTGTCTAGACCCAGAGACCACTGGATGTGTGGTGAGTAGGCTGTTGGACAGGAAAAGGAATCCTGTGATTGTTGTGAAGGAAGTGGAGACTGACAGGGTATTCGCGAATATTCACGTGCCAGTGTGGTGGGCTGCACCCACTGAAGGTGTTTCCTGGAGCACTTTCAGCCACCAGCCTAGGCATCCACCCTACGCCGGGTGGGCTCTGCAGAGTCTGGGCTCCCTCAGGTGACACAGGCCCATAGGTCCCTGGAGGACTTGTCTCACCCACACACAGTAGGTGGTCCCATCTAGGGCGCCCCTAGTTCTGCTTGGGAAGCACACATTTTCCTGTTTCCACTCTGCTCAAGGGGCAGCACAGGCTCCTACTCCTGGTGCTGCCACCCAGTTGCGCCCAGGGGGCCCCTGGGGCAAGGGGCATTTCCTGGCCTCCACCTGGCCTCAGCCCTGGGCCAAGGCCCTGAGTGCGGAGCTCAGGAAAGGCTTTCTCCTGTGGCTGCTCCTGGATGACACGGTGTGGGCTGCATTAATAAGGGGTGTGTGTGTGTGGGGGACTTACAGACCTGTGAATGAATAGCAGAGCTTTTTGTGGACTGAAAGAACAAATAGTCGGGACAGAATTCCCCGTGATAAGGAAGCCTGCCCTTTTGTTTACTGACACACATCTCTGCTTCGAGCTATTTTAAAAATGACTATTTCATTTGCAAGGTGATAAAAGAATGAATGGAAATTTACCTATGAACATCTGTATAATTAAGTGCCTATCTGCCAGATGAATAGTGGCAGCAAATTATCCACAATGGGCCAACCCTTTGCTTTCCTAGGCCTATGCATTCTTTTCTTCCTGTTCAATAAAGGATGGTGTCTACTCTACCAAATTAGCCAAACACAGATAATGTTGTCAAGGAACGGCTCCATTAGATTTCACAGGGCTCCTGACACCAGTACAAAAGCTCAACCCTCGCAGCATTTCAACTTCAATTTTTTCCTACATGACTCAAAAAATAAATTTGTTTTGTGGGCCAGAGATGATGGGTTTGACAGGTTTTCAGAACTGAGGATAAAAGAAAAGTTAGCAGTGTTGGTTGGGGGGAGTCCAGCAAATTCCACTAGGCTGCGTTATCATACACGGGGCGGTGGGCAACTCAGTGAACTGGAAAGACCCTCTTGAGGGTGTTTGGGGGGCTTGGCTCTTGCCTGGCTGTGATGTGAACTCAGTTTGCATGCTGTCCCACCTGTAGATGATGGTGCCGATGTCCACAGCAGTACCGTTGAGCAAAGGCACGCAGTGGGAGGTGAGTCCAGGGCGGAGCTGTATCCACCGCCTGTTTCCCTGTGGCTCAAGATCAGCACAACGCTCAATACCAGCATCATGACATCTTAGCTCTGCTGGGAGTGCTGAGCAGAGTAGGGTACAGGACAGCTCTCTAGGAGGGGGAGAGTGGGAAAAAACTGCCCCAGTGTGGGCACGTGCGGTCTCAGCCCCGTCCAGTACCTCAGGAATATCTAGGGGGCCTGTGAGCCTTCTCTTTTTGCTTATTCTCTTTTTATTGAGGAAATCCTATAATAACAGAGAATCTTGAAAAACAACTTCATAATCTCATTGCTCTGACATCACAGCGCACATTTTGCACACACCTTTTCCTGCGCACAGGTGGGGGGTTGAGCTTTTGTTTCTTCCCCACCCTTTGGCTGGAGCTCCACATCCAGGTGCATTATGGGGCGTGTGCCAAGTTGGGACAGCTCAGGGGACACAGGTGAGGTTTCTCAAGGGGAGAAGGGGTTTGAGACTTTTTGCCTAATGGTGCGCAGGCTTACGGCCAGGGAGGATTCTCTGGCGGGGTAGGGACCTGCTTGTCTGGCAGTTGTTGGCCTATGAGACCAGGCTGTCCTTCACTGTCTTCCCAAGGCCCAGCTCTCAAACTTGGTGGAGGAATGGGCTGCAACATGGGGGGAAGCAAGTGAAGCGGATGAAGGAGTGTGAGCCTGAAGTCCCAGGGGTCCAAAGTGGAGTTTTGGAAAGGACAGCTGAAGGACTTAAGAAATCAAGGAGACAGTAAAGGAACATCTCTGTGAGAAGCCTGAGGAGGACCCTAGCAGAAACAGTTCTGCGAGTCATGAAGGCAGTCATCCATAACTCTTTCTGCATGTCACATGCATGATTAAAGCACCCGGTCTCTCTCTCTCTCTCTCTCTCTCTCTCTCTCTCTCTCTCTCTCTCTGTACACCTATATGTTTCTGGTCTTAGCATACTTAACAAATCTAAGCCCACTTCCTTTGTCATATGTGATCCTACGTGGGCTTCCCATGTTTCAGTGAGCCCTTTGGCCATGCTCATTTGGTTTGGCCTGGTGGGGGCCACACTGTATCAGAGGGGTTATATCCTGGCAGGCCAGAGCACAGCGTGACCAGACAGGACTTTTCTTAAGACTCCTGCATGAACACAGCTTCTCACCTGGGGAGTCATGGCAGGCCCTGGTCTTGCTTCCTTCATCCAAAGAAGGGTAAAGTCCTTTGGAAAAAGAGAAACAGGAGCCTCTCTAGGCATCTTGAGCAGAAAGGGATTGATTATAAGGATTTTGAAGCTTACCTAATCATTGGAATACGGGAGAAGCAAAGGTCAGAGAGGCCATGCTCAGGAAATCTGGAAGTGTAGGAATCTCCCAGAAAGTTGCAGCTGAAGATTTCAGTTGCTCATAGCACTGGAGTTGGGGTTTTCAATCAAAAACCTCAAAGCTCTGGGCAAAACCTCCACTTGCCATCTCATAGGTTTGGCCTGAAAATCAGGGCTTTTCTGCCTTTCATAAATGGGAGTGTCTGTCACTGAGACGCTGTGGCCGAGGAGCTCTGGGGGTTCTCTTGTTATGTGGGAGAGAGTGTGGAAGGGACACAGTGACACGAGGGTGATGTGAGCCAGTGCAGCACCAGGGCCTCTCAGCCCCGGTACCTGGGGGAGTGGCTGGCACAAGGCAGGGACTAAACCCTGTTTCGAGTGAAGACAGGGATGAAGTCGGATGGAGAGGGGTCCACACACCACCCCGTGAGACCACGGTTCTGCCCCCAGGCAGGGCTGAGTGCGTAAGGGTGTCCACCGAGCCTCTTCTTTAGACAGAAAGGGTGGAAGTGGTGGGGAAGGAGAATTGTGTTTGTGGGTACACAGCTTCTGGATTCTGGAATGGGAAACACAGGCCAGGGGGAGGGTATCCTTGGGGACTGGGTAGCGTCACAAGGTTGGGTGCAAATGCGGTTGCTTTTTGAGCTTACTGTGTCATGACCAGGCCTTGCAAGCACACCTGAGCCTAGACACTGGGCCTAGAATTGGAAGAGCCAAGTTTGTCCAGACACGCCGGTCAACCTGGGAAACTTCTGAGGGTGAAAGGTGCACTCCTCGCTCCACAGCAACGGGCAAGTTTAGATGTCTCCCTGGAGGCAAGGCTGGATCTAGCAGCACAAGTGATAGTCTTTCTCTTTCCCCCCTTGGCTATGTTCTCTCTGGTTCGCCACAGCAGGGAGCGTCCCTAATACATTCAGGGAGGACAGCTATGTGACTCCAGCTTGGCAGATCGGTGGGAAGCGCTGTACATCTCCAGCGCGTGGGAAGGACTGGCCTTGCCGCGCTGCTTCCCTGCACTGATGACCTGCGCAAGACGCGGCTCCGCGGCTGCTTTGGCTTGCTGTTCCTGCTCACCTCTGAGGCCAGAGGCTGGGTCAGGGAGGGGAATTATTACTGATGGCACTGAAGAGGACAGGATGGCTCTCCACAGGAATAGAGGTGCGGAGAAAGCAACCTATTTCCAGAACTAAAGAGAACAGGAAGAGGCCTGGACCAGGGTGTCAGTGCGTGTCGGCAGAGGCGGAGCGCAGGAGGAGCCGCATCTCCGGGAGCGGCATCTGACGTCCTCGTAGCTGGGGTGCAGCCAACCCCGCCCAGCTCTGGGAGCCTCTTAAATGTAGCAGCTAGACTTCTATCGGGAGCATTACCGAGGCTCTCCCTTCCCTCAGCTCTGCCTCATTTGCCATGAATTTAGTTTTAAATGTCATAGTTGCTTCTCCCCCCCCCCCCCATGNTGTGTCTGAGGATAACCGAACTTCGAGCTGACGCACCACGCCCAGGAAGGACCCAGCACTTTCCCTCCTTCCTTTTCTAGATTTCTTAGCTTAGTGCAGCCTCCTACTTAAGAATGGTAGAATTATACATTTATTCTCAGTCAACATTTACTGAGAACCTATTGTGTGTCCTAGGGATTAACCTCAAACAAAACAAATCCAGTCCTGGCCCTCACAGAGCTTAAAGACCAGAGAGGAAGTCAGGTATGTGATGAAAATAAAGACGTGGTGCGCCTGGCCCGGAGGCACCATCAGCGGGCTAACACAGTCTTGGTGACAGTGGGATGAGCTCTCCAACAGCAAAGCAAGGGGTGTGCGGATAGCTCAGGACTGACGGACCGTGGGGAGGGGCTGTCCTAAGAAGGGGATGCTAAGCTGAGAGCTGTGCCTGGGGCTGGACTTGTCACATCCAAGCCCCAGCTGGCTGTGGGGAGGCGACACTGCTGTGGTCGTGCTAGTTGCAGGGTGGCCTTCCTGGCTGCTGTAGGGGGCAGAGGAGGCTGGACCCATGCAGCTGAGAGATGGTGCTGGGAAGAGGGCTCCGGGGGCAAGGCAGCAGGCTGTGCTTAGAAGGAAAGCCTGCTGGCCCCTGGCTGGAATTGGATGGAGTGCAATGGGATGGTAGAAGAGGACACAAAGGCGACAGCAGAGTTGGAAGCATGGGGGTGGGAGTGCCATGTGCTGAGACACAGAAGCTGGGACACCGACTCGTGGGAATGAGCACGCGTGCGTGCGCACACACACCCCTTCTTGGATATCTTGCCCAAGAGCCCTCAGGGAAGTGTTTGGACACATGGAGCTGGGGTGGAGACACGTGGGAACCGTGGCCGTGGTCAGTGCCTGTGTGTGGGGTTGGCGGAGCCCAAGCCTGGGCTGCCAGACACAGAGACATTTGGGGGTTGGGAAGCAGCGAAACAGCAAGTGCACTGATAAACCCCAGGGGGCGAAAGCACCAAGCTGGCCGTGATAAATCATGCCAGAACCGCTCAGGCTGCAGATGTGCATGCTGAGGCCCCCAGGCGCTGGGGGCCTGTCGCTGCATGATGGACGACATTGCTCCCCACCTCCCCACCTCTGGCTGCTGCTGCCTGCTTTCTGCCACCACCAGGAAGTCCCTCTGGAATAGAAGAAAGAGCTGAGCAGGCTCAGTGTGACAGCCTTTAAAAGTGACTTTTAAAACTTCTTATAATTGTTGATTAAAAGGCCCATTGCTCCAAAGCTCTGTTTGTGGTAGGAGGAGGAAAGTCATTTGAGGAGAGATTTCTGGGGAGCTGAAGCGTTCCAGTAGATCGGCCAGGCAGCATTTGGAGCTCCAGGCTTATATTTCAAAAGCCATTAAGAGCCCCTCAAGAAAGGGCTGCAAAGTTGTTGTTTTGAGAAAGGGAAATACGTTTTGGGGAGGAGAAAATGCCAGCTATGGAGCTTGCAAGGGCAACAGGAGGCAAGGGCAGCTGGCTCTCACGCACCCGAGCCTTGGTGTAGGACTGTCGCTGTGGCTGCCCTGGGAAGGAAAGCAGCTCCTACCACCCCTGCGCTCGTGCCAGGCCCTCCCATCAGATTCGCTCTGCCCTTGCTTTTACTTGTCCATGTGTAGTCAACTTATAGATGTGTGTCTTCGGAAGTAACTTGCTGTGTAAAGTTCTCTGAATCATCTTGGTCCTCAGTGGCCCTTTCTGGATTTCTGAAAGAACCTCAAACATCATGTCTACATTTTTCCCTTGAATTCTTGGGGCCCACGACAGCTTCCTGGGCTTGTTTCTGGGCCAGAGCCCTCACACCGCTGTCTCTCACAGGCCTGTGGTCTTCCTTCAGCAAGCAGGCATATACGCTGAGACAGAAGGGTGCTCAGGGTGGGATTAGTGCTGACATCACCAGCTGCCTTCCTCCTTCCAAGAGGCCAAAGTGCTATTGGGAAATCGGTCCTGGGCTGCCACTGTCTTTGGTAGCCTTTGTGTTGTCCTATGTGGTGCTGCCCTAGGAAATATAGGCAGGAAGAATAAGTGGCATGGTGCATGCCTGTGTATGGTCTTTGGCTTTTCCCTGGTTTTCAAGATGGGGCAACTAGACAAGCCAGGCCAAGAGGAGGGTTTCCCAGCTACCCACCCAGGACAGCATTGAGATCATGAGAACTTTGCATAGAGCACACACGCTCCCATCTTCCCTCCCGTCTTCTGGCTTGCTTCCTTTCCTTCTCTTGTCATTTCCCTCTCTCTCCTTTCCACTCATCAATGGACAGACAAATTAACCAATTTATGGCCCAAGTAAATGGCTGGGGACACAATGGCTAAGGCTGCGCTGGCAGGGATGGGTAGGCAGACAGAAGGCAGGCAGCATGGTAGGCAGGGAGGCTGCTGTGTTTGGGGGCTGTGGGGCTGTAGGGGCCTATGGGTCAGAAGGCAAGAGATGTCCTGGGTCCCTCTCATCCCTCAGTGGCCTCTGGCGTGGTTCCAGTAAGGCGGGCTGGGTCAGAGCCAGGGAGAAAGCTGACCTGAGAAGGGAGTAGGGAGTGCAACCAGTGCTCCTGCAAGGTGTGTCAGCAGTTTCTGCCTCATTTTCCTCCACTGCAGTTTCATGCAAGTTCTCGCTACAGCCCGAGTCATACTTTTCAGTCCCACAAAGCCATACCCACCTGTTTAAGAAAAGTTAATTTGTTTACAAAAATAAAATCTGGTATTCCAAACAACACAAAAAATAAAACCTTGCTAGCGCGGTCCTCACTCTCAGACAGGCAGCTCCCTTTACTCCTCTCAGCCTCACTTCGTCCCTCTGGAAGCCAGGGAGCTGGACGAGCTGAAATGCAAACATTAGAACATTCGAATCTCCAGAGTTCATCATTTGGTAGCCCAAAGTGTACGAATTAAAATATTATTCTCGTTTCTTTTCAGCCTGAGGAGGAAAATCTCTGAAAGAACAAGTCACCTAAGAACACAGGCAACACTGGCTTTGAACATGCCCATGGTCTGGCACTGTGAACGGTGGGATGCGCTGGACCGTGCATGTCCAGCACAGGCTGTGCTGCGCATGCACCAGGGCTGGTTTGTGCGTGCATACGCACTGGGTTGCGTGTGCATCTGGGCCGGTTTGAGCATGCGTCCGGGCTGGGTTGCGCCTGCCTCTGGGCTGGGTTGCGCATGTGCGGGCCGAGGGGTGGTCCTTAAACGTGGGTGCTGCTAGGCTGCGCTAGTACTCACTCAGCTGCAGGTGTTGGCTTCTGTCCTGAAGAGACCAAGGGCCAGTGCTGCTGTTGGATGACAGGTGTGTGACACAGGAGGATTGGCACGTCTGGGCTTCTGTAGGGGTCAGGAGCCTGAGGTTCCTGAACATACTGACCGGAGACTCACAGCGGGAGGTGGGCTGGGGCTCCTGTGGGAGGCTGGTCGTGCTCCGGGCGTGTTTGGGGATCAGAGTACTGTCCCAGGGATGAGATGCGCTTCTGGTCAAAAAGAAGCAGGGAGGGCCAGATGAGGGCACTCGTGGAGGGGAGAGGCCGGTGAGGTGCCCCTCCCGGAGGAAGGGCACGCTTGAGACGGACAGACCCAAAGAGAATGTGAGGGACCAAGGAACCCTGGCGCCGCACGGCCTGCTCTTCAGTGGAACCCTCTTGGGGGACACTTTTGCTTTCCAGGATTTCTCAGAATTACTTGATTTTGTTAATCTGTTAGTGCAGATTTCTCTGTTGTTTCAAAAGGGGCCTGGTTACTTACCTGAGGGAGAGATGTTGGAAAGTACTTGGTAGAAAAGGGGGTAGGGTTGGGAGCAGAATGAGGATGGGTAGCCAGAGAGAGAAGAAAGGTCCAGTACCCAGAGCGGGGTTGTCAACAGAGTGGGTGTCAGGAGAGACCTTGGGAGATTCCAGAGAGGACCCAGATGTCCCCTCCCCCATGTGAGTGCACTCCCACAGACGGACGTTGGTGTGAGAGGGCAAGCTTTCCAGCTCCGTGGCTCCCTCGCTGTGGCCATTCCCAGGTGTGGAATTTCGGCCTGACAAGATACGGTGGAGTTTCTCAGCTCCTCACAGGGCCTTGATTCCTGTGAGTGTGTGCGCCTGTCCTTGGAATCTCATTAGGTGCTGTGCGAGTCACTTTCCCTATGGCTGCAATAAGATACCTGCAATTTAAAGGAGAAATTTGTTTTGGTCCACACTGTCAAAAGTTTCAGTCCTGGCATGGTCGTCCAGTTCCATGGTAGGAACGGGATGGCTAAGGAGAACAGCAGAGGGAGGGAGGGAGGGAGGGAGGGAGGGAG
>NDGN011540944.1:256-17802 GCA_002564285.1 Tympanoctomys barrerae | reverse complement strand
GAAGGGGAGGGGAAAGGGAAGAGGGGAGAGGGGAGGGGGAGAGAGAAAGTAAAGAGGAAGGGAGGAAGAAAGGAGGAAAGAAGAGGAAAAGGAAAATAAAGGGAAACAAAGAAAGAAAAATTTTTTGCAAAAATGGTAACAGTAACATCTACTTCACAAAATTATAGCGAAAAGTCAAAACTCCAGTATACAGAAAATTCCCCAGCAGGTGACACCTAGCAGATGCTCAGTAAACATGCAGGACCTTCCTATTTGAGGGCCCCTCTGTGTGTCCCCACCAGCTGAGAGGTTCTGGTGAAACGCAGGCGAGAGTCTGCTGAGTGCAGCGGCAGGAAGTGGTTCCCAGAATGGAATGCCAGTGGCCGGAACCTGAGGCTCCACGCCACAGCACCTATGAGAGGACCCTGCTCAGCGCAGCCTACCTGGTGGTTGTCCGGATGGTGTTTTCTTTCGTGTGATTGTGCTCTTTGCTCACTTTCTCTGTAAGGAGAAAGCATGAAACAGACACCTCTT
The DNA here is from genome assembly GCA_002564285.1 of Tympanoctomys barrerae. Classification (NCBI taxonomy): domain Eukaryota; kingdom Metazoa; phylum Chordata; class Mammalia; order Rodentia; family Octodontidae; genus Tympanoctomys; species Tympanoctomys barrerae. The sequence continues at coordinate 17,289 of NDGN011540944.1, read as the reverse complement.
AGGCCGTGCTCATTCAAATTCCAACTCTTAAGATTAAGCTGAAACACCCCATCCTCTCTGTATTCCGTGACTTTCTTTTTTAACCACCCCAGTCCTCCCTATCTTCCTGAGAAAGACTCTCAAAAGCACACAGAATATTTCCAGAAATATTTCACTGGAAACAAATAAGCAGAAACTAGTTAATAAATTTCAGGGTGTTGTCCAATTTTAATCAAGCTTTAGAAAGCGTATATACGTATATACACACAACACGCACGAATGTGTGCACAGGGTCCGTTAGTTCTATTCTATCTTTTCCCAGCTGAAAATTTCTGCTTTCCTGATTCAGCAGGAAAAACTGCAGTTGTTGCAACTATCCTGCCCCTGGCTTTGATAAAGACCTTTACTTAGTCTGTATTGTTAGGCTCCTTTGTGAGAGGGGCCATAAAAACAGCCAGAAGACCTCTTGGGGCCATCATCAACTGCTTATTCTGATAAATGTCACCAGGGACAAAACACCCCATTAGACAAGAAGAGGTAGGCCCTCCCTCAGTGTGTGCTGATGTCCGCATCTCCCAGCTGTCAGAAATGATTTAATTAGCTTTCGAGAACACAGAACTTGATCTCTGGCCTTCCCAGTCCAGCTCAGATGTGAGGCCTCCACTCCGACCATCACAGCTCTCAATGCCTTCTTTCAAGGATTTAGAGAAAACCTGGGCAACTGAAGAAGGGTTTCACATTTCCATGGCAGGCAAGACGAATGCCCAATCTTGTGGATTTTTGTAAAAATGTAAACAAATTTTTATAACATTGGTCCCACACTTTGCAACACTAACCTAAACCCATGGCATGCGTGTTTACACGGACAGTTTCTGCTCCCTCAACAGTGACAAAAAAAGGTGAACTGGGATTGCCATCCAATATTCTTGCAAAACAGGAAGTGGGGTATAAATGACTTGTCTGAGGTCGCCCAGGCCGTGACAGTGCCACAGTGAGAATTCTCAGACACCAAGTTTGTAGCTGATAGGAGACTGATTACGCACTGCTACAGACAGGAACTTTCTGAAAAGAACCACTCAGGTCTCACTTTTCGCTAATATTAACTCTTACATCATTATCAAAGTGGTATTGTTTTTAGATAAAATTTAGCTTTAAAAAAAAAATGGAATCCCATGAGGTTTGGAAGGTTGCACAGACTACGTGTGCTATGAAGTTTACTAGATTAATGATTTCTATGACTAGAGATCTATGCAGATACAGTCTTTGTTTGAAAATGTGGGGCCGCCAGGCTCATGTGACACACAGGTTGGTGTGTCACCAGGCTCCTGAGAAGGGTAACTGTGAGATTTTAGTTTCTTTAGTCTTTAATATTTCTCTTGCAGGAATTAATATGATATTCAACAGGTGTTTTGATGTCCTTAACAAAACAATTAAAGGCTAGTAACACGCCCTCTTGGTGCATAAACTTCAGGGCAAAGGCCAATGCTATCAAAAAGTGAATACATGCACACATTACCAACCGTAGGCTTGCTCACAGAGTAACAGCATATTAAACTGGCTAGGGACAAATGGCATGGGACTTAGAAGAGCTGACAAAAGGGACAAGTTTGGTTTTTGGACCCTCAACTATTTCATCAAGATACTCCACTGGGCTGGCACTTCTTTTGCTTTCGAATTCAAAGTATTCTAAGTGGAAATTGGTTTACTAAAAATGTTCTCAAGGGCAATAGCTAAAAACAGTCCTCATACTTTCATTTTTTGCTTTTCCTTCCTTTGTTTTAATAAGAAACAAAACCTCATTAATTTGGAATCCATGGTAATCCCATCACTGCTGGAGAAAACTGAAGTCTGTCTTTAGTATATGAAAGCCAAAAGGCTGTTGATCAGATCAACTGCCTGAACACAATCAGAGGGGAGGTGTTTATCCCAGTCAGTAGGGACCATTTGCACAAAACTGCAGAATTCCAATTTCAAGTGGTTCTTTTTTTTAAAAAAAAAAAAAAAAAACATTTTATTCATTTTCATGAGAAAAAAGAAAAAATAGCAATGAAACAGTTTCAAAACAGGCTAGTGGGACAGTTAAAATAATTAATACATTGCATATTCACAGCAGTTATTCAGAGGACAAGATGTTAGTACAAACCTTTCTTCTCGATGAACTAAGCCGCGTATCTATCCTGTTTTGTGTGTACATATATATTTTTTTCACAACAAAACAGTCCTTTATTTACACTTTTGCAAAGTTAGTAACACGTGACACAAGGTTGCCTAGCGACTAACAGCTGACCTTAACCAGACAGGATGTTTATCTCAGGACTGAGGTAGCTTGTTTGCTTTAGGCTCTGAGGCCTAGTCCCACCTACACACATTTGATCAATTTCCTAGCTTTTGTGGCTCCCAACATATCCCCCCTTTTTTGTTTTGTTTTGTCAGAGATGGGCGTTCCACTGCAGTCAGAGAAGTTGTATTTGGAGGAGTCTTTAAAGGACCTTTTTGTACTTGATGCCAGTCCAAAGATTGTAGGTACTTGAATTCAGCAAAATTTGCTGAATTTAAGTGGTTTTTTACTATTTATTAAAGCAAGTTTGGTACAAATTTTAGTTGGCAGCACTTGACTAGCTGTTAATTTGGGTGGCTGTATGCCTGTAAAAGTAACAAAATGGATTTATGTCTAGAAAATCCTATTGTGTGGGCTGGCCTTTAAAAAAAATTTTTTTTAAACTATTTTGAGAGACGTTCCTCCCAAAGACTTTCAATTATTGACATCTTTCTGTGGTGAAACTTACCCGACAGTTGAAAGAGAAGCTCGGAAGCCATCTTCACAGAGATGTCCTGACTGAAGAGGTTTCTTTCAGGGAGGACTCTGCCCTCCGGCATCTTCTGTAAGGGTTCGGTTTTCTCACGCCCTATTAAAGTGCTGTAGCCAACATTCTGGTTGGGTGACATGGAGACATGTGAGTCCCGGATGTCAACTTCCATGGGCTCCTCCTTAATCTTCACCATCTGTGTCTCCTTGTAGCTCTCCGCTATAAGCAGGTGAAGGAAGAGAAACAGAGACACCACCATTGTGTTGCTTAACTCCCAGCCAAACCGAGTTTCTAAACACAAGGAAAAGCAAGAGCCATGACACTTTGGAACCACGGTTCCAACCCACGTGGCTTCTTGGAACGGTAGACAACTTTAGTACGTCATCGGCAGGCCCAAGACACACATGTGCAGCTGAGCCAGGCCTAAAGTCTGGTCTGGCCACCGTGACACATCCTTCCTGTCTACCATGCTCCATGTACAAACATTCGCAATGGTCAATGTTGGCCCATTTTAGAACTCAATTGCAGCAAACAGGAGCAAGTACATTAATGTTACGACTTTTTCCCTCTATTTTTAAAGCTCAGATCAATTTTTTCCCCCTTTCTTCCAAGGCATCTAAATTATTAAAGGTAAGGGGGAGGTCAATGTAAGGAGAGATTTTTACCTCGCTGGAAGCTAGTAACCTTTCAAGAACACCCAGGTAGTTACTTGCAGCCAAGGACTAACACCTAGAAAATAACGATCTCGCAGGTTGTAATTTACTGAATGCTCTTCCTTTAGGTGTGGCTACTGGACGCGCTGTCTTTAATCTGAAACACATTTGCTTTGCAAGTGGAAGTGTACATGTCTACATGTTCCTTCCAGGTAATGACAGGATGTTTTTGAAACAGGGTGGGGCAATCAGTCCAGGTTTTAATTTGGGCCACTTTAGAATAAAGCAATCAATAGATACTCTACTTAGGAAGAGCACATGCAGTGCGGGCACTGCCCCTGGGGTGCACTGAGAGGCTGATTGAGATTGGGCATGGTGGCTCGCGCTTATAATCCCAGCACTGGAGGGGCTGAAAATAGGAGAATCACTACAAGTCCAGTCTACATAGTGAGACTCTGTAAACCCTGTCCTAAATACATTAATAAATAAGTAAATAAATAAAATCAATAGATATTTATTGGCAAGTACTGTACAGATGGTATTCTGGAAAACAAAAACCAAACTACACCGTTAGATGAGAACCGGGTGGATAGCTAACAGAGTAAGGAGCGGAATGGTGGCCCTTAGCTAGGTGTGCCCACACCCTGACCCAAAGAACCAACAAAATGTGACCTTACTGGGAGAAAAAGGGTCTTGGAGATGGAAGTGAAAGATCTCAAGGTGAAACCATCTTAGATTACATAGGTGGACCCTAAATCTAATGACAAATGTTCTTAGAGACAGAGGAGGACAGGACAGACACCATGGAAAAGGCCACGTAAACACAGAAAAACAACAAGAGTTTAAAAAAAAACCAAAACTGCCAGCAGGGCTGGTGGGATAGCTCAGCAGACTGAACACCTGTGTAGGCATGCGCAGGGACCGGGGTTCAATCCCCAGCCCTACATGCCACGCTGGCCCTGCCCCAGGGTGCACTGAGCTCGTCACCAAGACCAGGCGTAGTGGTACATGCCTATTAACCCAGTGCTGGGGAGGCTGAACACAGGAGGATCACTGAGTCTGAGCTGCATAGTGAGACCCTGTACCAAATACATAAAAAAAAAAAAAAACAAAGACAAACAAAACAAAACACAAGGAATGCTGGAACCACCAGGAGGTGGAGGGAAAAGAGTCCCCATTAGAGAATCTGTCGGGTAGAGTCCATCCAGAGCCATGAGAAAACAAGTCAGCTACCAACTGGTGATTCTGTATAGCAGAGTTAAGAAAGTAACACAACTAGATGATGCGCAGAACGATAAGAAAGAGAACAAAGCAGGTCTTGATCTGCCGGGCAGCTGGGAGGTGTCAAATGGGAAACCTCATTGCTATAACTGGCTGGTCAGAAAAGCAATGCTTTCCTTACAAAATGCAACATGTCAAACACACAGTTTATAGACTGGCAATAAAAGGGACAGAAGATCATTTTAAATTAAATAATTAAAATTATTAAGGTGCTATCAATAAGATTTTATGTAAGAAGAGTGCCAACTGTTCTCCTGGCATACTGCACATGCATCTTAGGAAAAACTACCTGATTTTTCTCAGGAACTAAGTTGCAGGCAACTATGATATTTTAGATTTCTTCCCCGATTCCCCTACTCTTGCCAAGCTGCTTTTTCTCTCTGTATGTCTGTGAAGTAGCTCAGGAAAATCAAGTTCATTGATTCAGTGAATCATGAAAAGAGGAAGGAGAAGGAAAGAAAAAGAGAATGAAGAGAGTAACAGGAACAGCAAGAGGGGGGGGAGGAGGAGGAGGAGGACGAGGAGGAGAAGGAGGAGGAGGAGGAGGAGGAGGAAGAAGAAGAGGAGGAGAAGAGAGGAGCAGGAAGAGGAGAGGAGGAGGAGGAGGAGAGGAGGAAAAGCATGGAAAGTTTCTCAAGTTGATGCTTAGCTTCTTGCCTTCTCTTGCAGCTGTGCTGATTCTTGCTGGAGTACCGAATGCCGCCCGAGCTGTCCCTGCCTCTCCCCTCCACAGGGCACCACCTGGGATCAACAACCCACAGGAGCAGTCCTCACACACCTGCCTCTCGGAGTTCCCCCAAAGTACTTAATAGCTGGAAAATAAACAGTGGGGTCAGTGTCACAGGTACATAATGATGCTTCTGGACCTTGCGCTGATGATTTTGAAGCCTGAGGACAAACACAAAGAACCGCTAGGACAAATACAAAGGGATTCCTTGAGTTAAAAAAAAAAATCTTAACAACATAAAGAGCAAACCTAAAAAAAACCTCCATTATTTCTTTTCTCCCTCCACCTCCGCCTCCCCAGTTTTGACCCTAGATTAACAAACACCTGGTTCTCTGCACCACTGACTTTAATGAAATTAGTTTTTAAAATCTACTTGGGATCATTTCAAGTATGATTTGCATGGCAAGTGCTTTCTGCCCTTTCCTATGACAACTCTTGACCTTTTGAAAATACACAAAACACTGATCACTGATAAAAACCTTTAGCATCCTTAATCTCCCTGATGGATTCCAGACTCACAGAGAAGGGTTTTCAAACTGACATCTCAATGGGCAAGTGAGACATAATACAATCAATATTTTCATAGTCCTTTCTCTTTCAAGCAATAATGTCAAGTGTTTCCTTGCCTTTTTTAAAAAGTAGGATTTCTCAACCTTGAAACCCATCAACATCTGAAGCAGGATGGTCTGCTGTGGGGGGATGGGTAGTGAATTCTAGTGCATCTGGCCACATGTGTAGTTCCTACCCACTACACACCAATAGCTCTACCCTCTAATTTTAATAACCAAAAGTGACCCTAGAGATGGTCAGACTTTCTTGGGGAAAGAAAGAATTGCCTTGTCTGAAAATCACTGCTTTGAAGGTTTTGCTACATGCTAACTGGTTCCAAAAAAATCAGGCAAAATAGTATCTATGACAAAAAAGAAAGCAAAAGCTCCTTTTAGGTTTGAGCCTAGGCTCACCCGGGTATTAATCACCATCTCAGCCAGTTCCCTGGATAGGCTGGCCTGGGGTCAGGGGCCCAAGGTGTCTGCTTTGTACCCACCGGGGGCCCCAGCCAGCTCTCTGCTCTGGCCTGGGGCCTCCTCACAAATTACTTCTTCCCACTCACTCTTAGCTTTGCCTCCTACTCAGGGACAGCTCTGCACAGCCAGGACTTTACTGTTTCCCCTATACACTCAGTGGGAATGGGCTCCCAGTCCCTAAAATAATAAGACAAACACTTTTATCACAAGTGATCTATGCTGCTACTCCAAGAAATAAACTAGCACATGAAGAAAAGGAGAAACAAAGATTTAATAGCGGCTATGGGAGTGGGCTGTGGGTAATCATCTCTACTGCAATGCTTATTTATATTTTGTAATTTTTCTATGCTAAATATGAATATTGTATCATTCGTGTAATTTTTACCAAAAAAATGACAATTACATACACCCATAAAAGAAGATGAAGAAGTTCAGATTGTGACAGAGAAATGTGGAATGACATTTCTTCCAACGTTTAACTGCACTGGGAAGGAGGATTCGTGGGTTTAGTCCTATTCAAACTCAGCTTGGTAACTGAAGGGGAAAAGCAACAACACTGTCTTTTCTACCTTCATAAACACAAATACGTATTAGCTATCACATTGAGCATTATTTCTTCCATCATTCATGCGGCCATTCTATTCTTTTTTTCAAATGTCTGCTAAGTACTGGGCTAGATGGATGATATGTGAGACACCAAGATAAATAAGACAGAGTTCTTGGCCTTGAGCAATTTAAATCTAGATGAGTGATGAGGAAAGTAAAGGCATGCCCTTAATACAAAAAGTGAAATTAAAAAACAGTGTCATAGAGAAGTCAGGCCAGGAACCGAAGCCCAGAGGTGAGCCTGGAATCTCCCCGGGGTGCTGAAGAGTACCGTGTTGTCTAGAGGGCCGCTGGGCAGAGGCACAACCACTACCCAGAATAATCAGTACTCTAGAGTGTAACAAAACCAACTCTGTTGCCCTTTCTATTTTCTCCTTAAACCTGTCAGAGAGGAATGGGCTTTTCCCTTGTTTCTGGTTGAAAACCCAAGCAGACCCACAACCTGGTAACTCTTCCTGAACACAAAGGCTTACAACCCATTAAAAGAGCCAGTCTTGATTCAGAAACTAGAAAGTTCAGTCCTACAGGAAGTGAGTCCTTGCTCTCCCTGGCAGGGGTAAGGATCCTGCCCTAGGAAACAAAGAAGAGAAAGGGGCTAGTCCGGTCCTTCCTTTTTGCTGTCTTCTTTCCAATACACCAGCTGCACTTCAGAACTTACAACAAAACTAGAACAAGATCACCTCTTCGCTCACGGCCCACGTGGGGATGGTTTTATGCTCCTGGACCCATTATTTAATGGATTTGCCCTTCCAGTCTTCAAAGACCCTCAACTGATGTTGATCTCTGTCTCCGCTCTCTGGTCTCCTTAGAGTAGACTTAGCTCCTCCAGTGCCCCACGAATCTACCTGTCCATTGCTTTGCACCTTCCTTCGTGCTGAGGACCTGTGCATCTCTAGGTGACCCCAGGGGGCAGTCTTTAGACAAAGCCGTGCTAGCCCTTCTATGGGAATCTGATCTAGGTTCAGGCTTTAGGAAATAGACATCTCTATTTGGTCAAAGGCCACATTTAGAACAATCACAGCATCAGGGCAACTCACTGGGTCACCAGAAGAGCTTGTGGTGCCATTTTTCCTCTTCCAGTCACCACATGACACACACAGGGCCACGCTCTTTAATCCTGGGTTAGGCGCAGGCATTCCTTCTTTATAGCAGTGCAGCTCTCTCTAAAGAAAGCTTCAAAATCTCTTCTTGCCTTAGTCTTAAAAAAACCCTCTCACTTCTATACTTTAAATCTGTCCAGGAGAACTATATGGAAGTGAAACATATGTAGCATAAAATTGACCATTTTACTCATTTTTACAGGATGATACTCCATCGTCATTAAATCTAGACACTTGGTTGGGAAACCATCACCACCACCCATCTCCAAAAGTTTTTCATCTTTCCCAATGGAAACTCTGTATCCACTAAAGGACAAATCCTATTTCCTCCCAGCTCACACTTTCTATTTGCTACCCTACTCTATCTACTCTGTCTCCATACCCAGAGTGTTATCAGTGTAATCCTCAGGTCCTGTTTTAAAAAATATTCTTCGTGCTGTAACGTTGGTGGTGAAGTCAAACGATTGGTCTAATATACAGAGCACCAGGTTATAGTGTAGAGAAATAGAACTGGGGCAATGGCTAGGGACAGAACACATCATCTCAGGTGCTGGGTTTGGAAGCCTGCACCCAGTGGAGCCCATGAAGCCAGCCCAGGATGGTCTGCACACGGTATGGCACGGTGTCACAGCCTCCAGAAGGCTGTCTGACAGCGGCACTGTAAAGAAAAAGGAGGAGGCAGAAGTGGTGACAGTCTTGGAGTCTACTGGAAAGACCTAAGCAAGAGCATATGAGTGTCCAAATTGAAGCCCAGGCCAGGGGGGTAGAAAAGAATTACTGCATATTCCAGAGATTGAGTGGAGAGGAGTCAGTGGGTGACTGAATTGATGTCTGAATTAAAAACGGAGAAAAATAAGTGAGCCCTATCTTCACAGGGAGTGTATGACAAACAGGTGAGATGAAAACAATTTTCTATGAGTTTTTTTAAACCTTTACAATGTGGATGACAGCATGAGCAGGTAGAAGGAAAACAGAAAATAGGTCAGGGAGAAATACAGAGGGAGATTCATTTGTTTGGCCTCCACCTTGATGATCCCTTTAGGAAGTGGAGGTAGTGAGAGCCTGTGGGCAGGAAGGGGGGAACACTCGTGTTACTGAGATCAAAAATTCTCAAAGCCCAAGGACCTGGGTGAGATCAGCGAGGGAGAGTGAGCAGAGAGTGGAGACGGGCTGCAACTATTATTTTTTATCCTTCAAGAGAAGGAGACAAGATGCGGGAGGAAGACATGGTGAGGGAATGGTCCGATGTGGGGTGGCAGTCTGGAAGCCCAGAGAGAAGCCGGGCACTGGGGGCACCATGCCAGCGGTCTGTTCCCTGCCACCATGCCTGTCTCAGTCCCTGCTGCCTTCCTGCTCTGGTCCCTGCACCCAGACGGTGACTCCTTCCCTGTTCCACAGAAGGTCCCCCCACCTTGGCTGTCCTCCGTGTGGCTTCCTGTGCTTGCAAGTGGAAATACTCCAGCAGCCTGAACGGGCCGTGCTGTTCACCTTGCACCTTTCCTACGCTCTTCCCTTCTGAACTACCCTGATAAAACCTACTCCGATTTCAAACCTCTGTGCAGAGGTCCCTGATGGGCGCAGCCTTCCCGTCTCTCCCTCGAGCTGCCTTCTCTCCTCTGTTCTCTGTCTAGACTGTACAGACCTTGCAGATATGGGAATGCCTCACACTACAAATCATCTCGCACGGATTTGCTTCCCTTCTGGACTGTGCTTCAGGAAAGTACTCAGCGCTTAGGCCACTTCCATCCTCGCGGCTTCGCACAGGGCCTATGCGGTCGAAACGCTTACGGTATGTTCACAGCGCAACACCTGCAGCAGGCACACAGTAGGTGTGCCACGCTGTTCTCCTTTTCCTGGTGCCACAGGCTGCTAGAGACACTCACTCATGCCACGAAGTGAACATCAAAGGATGACACTGGCAAGGACACTAAAGTAAACCATGTGAACAAACCGTCCCCTTTCAAGATCGAACATGATCTCAATCCTGAACTAGCAGGGCCTCTGGAAGCAGCTATGCTATGCTGAAACTCTTCGCTATCTTCAGTGATCAGATTAATTAAAAATCTTTCGTTGCTAATTTACCACCCTCAAAGATACACGGGTCTTGGTTGGGCACTAACATACCTTCCTTGTATGAAACCTGACTCTTGCAGGTGTTGGGTTTTCTTAGTACTCTGGGAGCAACCACGCAGGCTAAAAGAACCTGGTGAAGGGAAACACTGAGCAGGAACCAGCAATGGGATCGCACGGCTCCATCCCCCGTTCCAGGGCCTGGCACTTGCTGGCATCTGATAAAGGCAAGCTGCCTTCTCCCCTTGCCTTCTCTTTCGGCCTTGCCAAAATCAAAATGGAATGAAGGCTTGGGCTAGGTTTTCTTGGCTACACGGAGAACAATTAAGCCCCAGACCGGCTGGAGCAGAGGCCAAGGATGGAGGCAGAAGTGGAAACGCTACTCCACAGACATCTGATACTGTGTCTGGCTTTTTCTTCCTCAGAGAGGGGCAATGTGGGAGGGAGGAAGTGTGGGCCCTGCAGCCGCTCCCTCTTCCTGTAACTGCCACGGGGGGACCTGGTGCATCGGGGAGAAATGCATCTCTGTTCTTGTGACGAGAACTGAGAACCTGATGCTCGGGCCTGAATGATTTCTCCCTCTCTGCTTTTCCATCCAAGCTCCAGAAAAGAACAGAATCACATCTATGCTAAGACAAATCTTAAGTTCTCTGCAGCACTAGATTGGTATGTGCTTCTTCTCTGGGGGAATTATATGTGACGCTTCATTTGCCTCTGTGCTGTAGACCTATATTCATCCTCACAATGACCACTGCACAGTGGTCTTCACTGGGGAAAGGCTTCCTGCCCTGCTCTGAGGAACGACGTGAAGACAGGAGCTTGTCCACAGGTGCTGCACCCTCTGAAAGGTGCCCGAGCTCTGTCAGATCGCACTCTCCTGACTAGACACACTGGTCGTGTTTCTAGGGAAAGAAGGGACCCTTCATGAAAAGAAACAAGGGGGAAACAGGTTTCTTTCTAGTTCTTCTAAATATATGAGAACCTTCTAGAATGGTCGTTTCCAACAGAAGGTCCACAAGTGACCTCCAGGGCACTTGCACATGTACACACCCACACCCCACAACACACATCTCACCCAAAGTGGTGCAGAAGTAACTAAGCAAACCGTAAGATCAAGCCAATGTCCTTGATGAAGGCAATCAAAGATCTGGATCAAACTAAATACAGACATTCCTTATTTAATGACCAAATCCCGGACCTGTAACCAGGTCATTAAATGAATGGGTCACTTGGTGAGGAATTGTATACAGTATATACATTACAATATTCAGAACAAAGAAATGCTGAAAAGAAACGCCAAATCTATGGTTTTGCTTTTACTTGCATGACTTTTCCATGCAGAACTGTGATATATAATAGAACATAAACTGCAGCACTGTACAACCAGCAAAAATGACAGTACTATAAACAAGGTGTCTGTATCAAAAAATACACTGTGCTCCATAAGTAAGATGTACAGAACTGTACCAAAAAAGTGAGGACTATCTGTGACCTCTTAATTCTGTTTCTCATCAGACTGAAACCAAACTTCACAGTCACATAAACATCAAAATTTTTCCTTAAAACCACAGAACTTGGTCTTCTTTCCCTTCTCTCCCAGGCACAACACACCCATCAGATTTTTTTTCTTCCAAAACCATTTTGAAGATATTTTTGACTTCTGAGTTTGATCACTAAAATCATAAATTAACTAGTGTCTTCCCTCTAGACCAGTGTACCACCTGACAACAGGAAAGAGAACTGACAAGAGTCTGGAGAACGAGTTGAGCACATTTAAACTCACAGCTAAGTAGGTGGAGGTGGTCAGCAAATCAATTTGGAATGAAGTTTAAAAAAAAAATCCAACAAGGAGCACCAGGTGTTCCATTTTATTAATCGTTCTGAATTTACAAGGAACAAATGTGTACTGAAAAAGCTAATGTTAAAGGTAATAAAGAACCAGAGTGGGAAGTTCTCTTTCAGAGTATAAAAAATACATAGTTTTGCACCTGATTGGAGCACTTGTAGCTTTACTCTTACGCCACTTTTTACAGTAATATTCACGAGCCACAACTGTGCCAACCAGCAATCAGTGCAGCCTGTCCTTTCCTACAAGATGTCATTTGGGTGTTTGTAAATGTTTCAGATGGATTCCCAGCTGCAGCGAGAGTTTCTGATTTGATTCTGCAAACCACAAACGAGAATATATCCCTCAAGTCTAACAGATTCTCCTTTGATTTCATCTATGTCCAAATAAAAATCAAGATTGTAATCTTTTAGTTATCGGAGCCTTGGGAAGACAAGCTCTGCCCTCCTAGCAGATGATGTGGGATGACCCGGTCATTATCTGTTGAATTCTGCGTGTCCCAGTGCTAAAGCGAAACCTCTTCCAATCATCTAGTTTTCTTCTCATGTAATGATTTCACTAGAAATTATCTAAGGCGGTGCATTGAAGCTGCATGTATGCCATTTGGTAACACTCCAAATGATGTCATTTTTAAAAAATTAGCCTATTTTTTATCTAATGTTCAGAATATATTTTTCTTGTTTTACATTAAAAGGCCAAAGACAGAGAGCCAATTAAAGTATCTGATCTATACTTAAAACTATTTACCATTACTATCCTTTAGCATTTAATAAATCGAAGCCCTGTCTACCCTCATGTATTATGATTAATAGGCTTTTATATATGCAGAATGTTGGTGTGCATATACATGTATGTTCATGGATGTGTGCATGCACACGTGTTTGTGTGTGTGGTTTTAAATAGAATGCCTCAAAATTCAGTAGAATTTCTGTTCTCATGAAAAATTATCAAGAGGCTGGAGCAGTCTCTGTGATGGGCTGGCTACTGCTGTATGCACAAAAAAAATAAGAGATGGACTGAGGGATCCCTGAAGCTAAGAGAGAGAGAGACGCAAAGGAAGCTTTATCTCAGTAACTGAAAATGCTACTAAGCTTTTGCACTTCAGGGAAAAGCTTTAACAAATTTTAAAATATTTTTTCACTTCCAAATAGTGGAAAACCTTTGGTAGAGACAAACAAGTGGAAAATGGCTTTTCTTAGGTGGTAACTATTAATACAGGCTAATATATAATCTTAACAGAGACTAGTATACTCTACTATAGCCAATATAAATAGTAATGAACACAAAGGCACGTCTGCGGGGAAACCCTGGCTGTGCCTCTTGGTGTCTCCAGGAGGGCATGTTGCAGGGTAACACAGGTGATGACCAGAGTGAGCTGGAAACAGGGAGCCACCCATGGGGTAGGAGGAAAACACAGGCTCATGTGGGGGAGGGCATTAACCTTGTCATATCTGTGTCCACAGCACCCACAACAAGGTCTGGAAAACAGGAAGAGCTCAATAAATAGCTGAATGAATGATTCAATGAATGAATGAATGAAATGCAGGAGGACTTCCTTCATATTACAGTTGCACTTTCCCTGGCTTCACTTTCAGAGTTTCAGTTGCTGTCAGTCAACAAGAAGGGCTAGTACGGCACACAAGATATTATGGAAGAGGCCACTTTCATTTAAGTTGAACACAGTATATTGTTATAACTGTTCTATTTTAGTATGTTTAATTATTGGTAATCTCTTATGCACCTAATTCATATGTTAAACTGTATCACAGGAATGTGTGCATAGGAGTCACGTCCACATCTACAGGGTTCGGTACTAACTGCAGTTTTGGGTATGCATGGAAGGTCCTGTAACACATCCCCTGCAGAGCAGTGGGGGAGTCTATACAACAAAGTGGAGGCTCATAACAGGAAACTGTAGGACGGATAAAAAGTAGAGAAATGTTCAAGCATAAAGTTCATTGAAACCCCAAGAAAGTGTCGCATACTTTAGCCAAAAGCCAAATTCTGTCAGCAGATAATACACAAGGCCTTGCTTTTGACAGGCCTGGTCTCTCAGTACCATGCCTGCAGAGCGAGTCCTTGGGCAAGACCTCCTGATGGTGAGGAATGTGCCCACTGGGCTTTCTAGAGCCTTCTTAGAGACTTGGCCATGGAGATCCTCACCCTGTATTTGGGCTTTGTTGCAACCTTTTTTCCCAAATCTTTTAAAATCAAAGCTACTTGCAAGCAGTGTGATTCATTTGAATTCCCCTTCCTCTGTCTGTTCCTGTGAGGTTTGTAGCACAGGTGCTGAAGTGCAGGGACCAGTCAACCAGACAGAGATGGGGGAGAGATAACCCTTCAGCGCGGTAAGTAGGCCTAAGAATTCAACCCTCGCTGTTACACACAGGATTTCCACTTCCACCGTGGGTGCCTCCTGGAAAGCTATCAGGTAAGAAGAGGTTTCTTGAAGGAACAAGACTTTGAGTAGACACTGTTTTAAACAGTGAGACTAGATTAACCTGGCAGCAGGCCTGGGGAGTAACTCAGTGGTAGAGTGCACACCTAGCATATGTTAGGCCCTACAGTGTGAAACAGAGACCACCAGAGGGACAGAGGACCACAGAGACCAGCCCAAGGACAAATGACAAGCTCAAGGGCCCCTAACCTGTTACTCATTAAAATATAGGGACTTAAAGGAGTCACATGAAGCAGGACTTTGCTAAAATCATTAGTCTTCACCTGGGCCTAAAGATGCCAATAGGCAATTACAGGTGGAACAAAGCTTGGCCCTCATTATATGAAACTCTAGGTGAATTTTTTTTTCAACTCTGCAAATGGGCATGATAGCCATTTAGGGAATGTTCATCTAAACGTTGGCAAAACAATGCTTTTTGGCCCTAAATTTACTACCTTGTAGCCTGAGAACACCAGAAGCTCCCATTCCCTAACCTGGAGGTCGCCCTGGACTCCAGGACAGCCTCTTGTGACAGAGACTGCCTCAAATCATGAGGATTCCTTTCGTGGAAACCAAACTGCTCCTGGAGTCAGGAAGAGTCCTCCAAAGCTGAGAAACCAGGACAAGAGAATGCCCAAGCAGAGCTCAGCCCACCATAGTACCCCAGAAAGCTGGTCTCATTCCTTGGCCAGTGAGCAGTCTGATCTTCCTCAGAGTGCGCTCTCTCCTGCTCTGCTGAAGCTCTAATCCTTATTATCTCTTCTCACCTTCCAGTGAAACCTATTCCCCTATAAATTCATACAGTCACTTTGGTTTTAATTTTCATCATCATTAGAGCAAGGACCCACGCTAGTTGGATGACAGATTGGTCCCCAGCATTGCAAAAATGAAATAAAACAAAACCAAAGCAGGGTGCAAAATGCAATGAGGCTAGAATGAGGGACTGACAGGAGATAGCTGATTGTCCTGAATGAACTACCCTCCTGATCCTGTTTCCTTCATTTCCCATAGCTCTTCAGAAAGAAGAGCTTTAAACAAAAGCATTACGTACATCACCCAGTATGGTGGCTGAGTCGGCCATGAAGGCCAGGCGAAGATTCTTCTCAATATCTGAATGCACAGAATGAGGCAAGATGATTTTGCTCTCAAATGAGCCCCACAAGTCCATGCAACTTTAGCTCTGGTCCTCACTATCCTTGCCTCTGCTGAGGGTCTCTTCCCCTTCTGAGTAGAAGCCTACCATCCCCTGTGTGTGGACCACAGGAAGCCTTGGAAGGCTGTCCCATGAATGCTTTCTACCAGAACAGCAGTTGCTGGTAGCCCAAACAGGGGAATGTACGTATGCATTTAAGGAGTGGGTGGGTTGTGGAGTTTTGGATGACAGTTGGTGGGAAGGAAAGAAACAAAAACATAATATACTCCTTAAACAGTGACCCTTACCACCTGATTTTGTACTTAACATAAACTGCAATGGGACCTGCATGCATTCTACCACCTCCCCTCTTCCCCAGCTGTGGAGCTAAGCCATGCACACACACGGCAAGCCACAGGAAATCAGGAAATGTGCTTGGATCCAGCTGCTGTCCTGTATTTAGAAACAAGGAAGTAAATCAACCCGCAGCACAAACTCAGGATAGTTTAACTGTGGGGGAAACATATACATGGCTGGAGGAAATAGCAGAATTACTAGGGAGAAAAACAAAGATCCTCTGAGAACGAGCACCTTAGACCCTCCATACTCTGGAAGTGGAAAACACCACTTTTAAATCATTTGTCTTCGTATAACAAAAGCCATAGAGAACTATTTTCTCCAGGGAGATTTTCCATCCATGGGCTAATACGATGCTCTCCTGCACAATGGCCCCATCACTGCTTGGCCTAACGTTATCCTCCTGTGCCTCCATCGGAGCAGTTCCCACAACTACCCCGTATGACTCCTGCCCAGGGGGTGACTCAGCCACTTGGCAGTGGACAGGCTCCTTAGCCATGATGATTCCCCTCTCCAGAGGTGAATCTCCGATAGCAGCAGGTACCCAGATGGGCATGGTACCATGGGGTTTAATTATGCATGCTAATCTTCCCCTTCTTTGACATGAGTAAGTTAAGGGTAAAAGGTTAATACGGTGATGAAAAGAAAAACCACTTCAGAATGAGAATGTTCTAGTTGTCTCATTGAGTTAAATGATGGTCCTGCTCATCCCTATAAGGCCGTAACTGGGGTAGTATATAGCCAAAATGGCTGGGAACAGGGAGGAAGAGGGGTCGGGGGACACAGGAAACTAGAACAGGTGAGGGTCACGGTTTCTCCCTGGCAGGAAATTTGTCCTCTGAACAGTGTTTGGTTGCTCAAATATGCGCATTCACACTGCAACTAGGTGCCTTAGAAGATATGAAGCTTCTGTTACAGAGTTTTCATCATCAAACAGATGTTACTAACAGCTCCTCTGTAAAGTGTGGCATAGTTTATTGGAGTTAAGATGATACCTGTACCATCTAGCAAAA
>NDGN011540942.1:1122-14535 GCA_002564285.1 Tympanoctomys barrerae | reverse complement strand
GCCCTTCAAAGTGAATTTCTGCCTCTGTTTGCAAAAAAAAAAAGTTGGAGTCCATTTTTCTCCCCAGAAAAGCAATATGCATCACATTCAGAGCATCCTTCCACTATGTCTGCAATTACAGCCTTAGGCGTGCATGGTGTCTGTCTGAGTGTGTAGCAGGCTGCATGTACAGATAGACCTGCTGTTCCCCCAGTGTGCAGCAGTCACCCATTTCCAGGTACCCATGGGTGGCTCCTTCACCTCCCATTGCTCAGTTTTCTTTGCAGTACCATTTCCACATTTTTTAGCATCTTGCTTCCAAGTACCAGAATCGGTATCATTTAGAGGCTGCAGCTAACTAACTGCAGGTGGTTGTAACTGTAGGGGAATTCATTTTCTCCCATAGCAAGAAGTCAGCAGTGGTAGTGCAAAGCTGGTTCTGTGGCACCATGGTGGTCCCAGTAAGTCAGTTCCTTTCTCTCGTCCTTCTTCATCATCCTGGCTGCCTCTACCATCAGCGTCCCCTCTGTTGCCAAGTAGGACAAATAAGGAAGCCCCAAGGGGGAGAGGGTGACCCTTTCACACACGCAGAATAAAGGCCTTTCAGCAAGGCCTACTAGATATCCTTTCTCCCTTTTTATCTGAAACCATGTCACTTGGCCACTTGTAACCATGGGGACATGAGGAGACATTGATTTTTGGTTGAGCACATTGCTGCCATGTCCAGTAATTGGGGGAAGGGAAGAGAAGGGCCAGAGGGTTGTAGTGTACTGTCTGTGAGGAGTACTCTGCTGGTACCTGCTGCCCTGGCTTCTTCAGGCAGCTGTGATGCTGCACCAACCATTTCTGTTGCCCACAAAGTGCCTCTGGCTCCTTTTCTCCCTGCAACCCACAATGCTTTTGTGCCCCTGCACACCCCAAACGCTGACTACTTCTCCATGTTCTTTGAGGCCACTCGGTGCCACCATTATTTTCCCCTTCCTAATTGGTGTTCCATTTCAGATTTCCTTCAGGGCTGCCTTGTGTTTGCACCTCTGCAGCACTTCTTTGTCTTGGGGTGATTTCTGTCAGCCTCATATTTGTACTGCACCACTACTAAGTATGAATTAATCCTGTTTCAGAATGATAATCCTGTTTCAGAATGATAAAAGTTTAGCTCCTTGAGTACTCAAAGCCACATTGGTCAGCGGCTGCCATGCTGGAAAGCACAGCTCTAGAACACTCCCTGTACACTGTCTTGGACACAGTGCCTGAGGTGATGAGCCCCAGAGAACCTCTTCCCCTGCTCAGGTGTGGGCTGCAGGGCATGCTGCATTCTGCCTTCTCCTTACTGATGTGCTGTCTCCTAGCTGACGCTGTGAACTCTGGCAGAGTCAAGATGTTCTGCAGCCTACACGCCTCCTCAAACAGCACTGCTGAGTATGCCGGAGGTATGGAGCACACCGCTTTCAAGGAGTCCTGAAAACAGATGGGAACTTTGAAAGTCCTCTATCTCCATCCCTGTTTTACAGATGAGGAAACTGAGGCCCTGGGTACAGGCCTCCCTGCAGGCAGCCAGGAATCTTGTGTCCTGCTGCATTCACATCTCTTTCCATAGAACTCTGCCTCATATCATGTCACCAGCCTGTTTGTTTCTCTGCACATGCTCTGCTCTTGCCTGTTGACCAGTCCTCTGCTCTGTGAGAGAGGAAGTTGTTTTGCTTTATAGCTGTCCCCAAGTGCCCACTGCATGCTGGCAGGGCTCAGGGAACATGCAGGAAACCCAAGTGTGAGCCTGTTTTCCCCAGTGATGGTTTAGTTGCAAGAATCAGAAAAGGACTCAAGCTGCTGTACCCTGAAGGAGACTTTAGAAATCAAGATAAGGGCAAGTGCTGGGAACCAGGACATTGGCAGGGGCCAAAATGTGTCTCGTCCTTATTCTTACCAGCTTGCTTGTCACTGACGGTCATAGCAGGCCCACAGCTGTGTGCCCTCCAAGTTCCAGAGGCACCTGACTGCTGTCCTGTGTTTATGCATAGCCGTGGTTGTTCCCCCGGGGAGGGTGGGAGACACATGCTGCCGGTGTGGCGGTGGGACCCTGCTTGCTGCCATCTGGCTGTGGGATGGTGGACAGGCCAGAGTAGGGGAGAGGTATAGATGCCCGATGCCACTATCACCGAAAGGAATTGAATCTCTTGCCAGCCAAAGTCAGAAACAGGACAGTGAAGGTAGATGAAATTATGTAGGGGAAGTAGCGTAAATTCCTCATTACTGGGAGACTTAGAGGCTGGCCCTTGTCCCTGGGATTCTCTGTAGGATCCACGTGTGTTGGCTGCTCTAACACTGGTGATTGGGCCCAGGGATTTGCTGATGTTAGGCAAGTGCTGGGCCACTACCCTACATTCCCAGCCCGAATCACACTTTGATATATTTATCCAGTAACAAGAATTTGGGTTCTCAGGGCAAAATAGTTGTTGTGTGGCTCTGTAGCCAACAGTGCCCAGGGTGTTCCTCAAGCCTTGCCACTCCTGCGTCGTCCTGCCCAGCCCTGGGGGGCGGGAGGGGGCCACCAGAGGTAGCTCACTGTCTGATCAGGCCGAGGACCTGCTGCAAGGTTTGGTGCCTAGATAATGCTTGAATTCTGTTGCATATGTGATTTTAGTATCTTTACCAAATACGGCGATTTCATCTGTAAAAATATGTATAGTAACTTCAGATTATACTATGTAAAAATACCCAGGGAGAAAAAAACACAAAGGGAAAGCAGACTGATAGTTTGTAGAAACTGTGAGATATGATCAGTGGGTGGGGGATATGATCATTGTACCATGTTTGTTTTCTTCTCTGGACAGTGCTGGGATTTGAACCCCATGGCCTTTACAGGGAACTGCCTCCCCTGCCCTTTTAAAATTTTGAGCTGGTGAGGGTATCACTAAGTTTCCCAGGCTGGGTTTGTTCTTATCATCTTCCTGCCTGGGTCTCCCAGAGTGCTGGGTTTCTGTATTTCTTTTTTAAAATGTGTAGTGTAGTGTAATATCTTGATAGCAGGAAAAGTTAAGTCTTCATTAAGAAAGCATAGGGACTACATTTGATCTTCCTAAAGAAGACCTCACCTCCTACAGAACGTGAGGTGGAAACCTGTTTCTGTCACCAGTCATGAGGTCAGTGAGCACTCAGATAGTGCAGATAGAATCCCCTCTCTCTTAGCTTGAGCTACGGTGATGACTGGGGAGCCCTTCCCCCACTCCCTTAGCTCTATGTAATTATTACAAAGCTCGACCTGTAATTTGAGTGGAGAAAGTGGCAACCTTACTTTGCAGAAATCAAGCCCAGAAGTTAGAGGTGCACAGCGTTCTCTGGGAGAGACCTTCATGCTCCTGGTGCTCTGCCGCGAGGCTTTCTGGGGAGCAGAGCTCCTCCTCCATGGCTGCTCACTGCCCCCTCCTTCCCAGTGACACCAGGGAATGGGCTATAACTGTCCCGAGGCATGTTCTTACAAATGCGCATTGAGATTCCAAATTCCTATAGGTTCAGCAGAAAGAAAATTTCAGTATGATTATATTCTATTATAATCAGGAATTAATTTTTTAAAATCCCTTGAGTTCTATATCATTGTAGTTACATCTGGTAGCTTAAAATACTATGTCCCATCTTCTCAGATCGCTCTTTACCTAAAATCTTTTTTATTGTTTGTTGTTCTTTTTGAAACTTGTTAGATAGTCCAAGTCAGTATGTTCTGTTTCTTTTTTTCTTTTTTCTTTTTGGTGGAACCGGGGATTGAACTCAGTCCCTTGTGCTTGCCAGGCAAGCACTTATTGTACTGAGCTATCTCCCGGGCCCCTGTTCTGTTTCTAAATTAAAATAGTTTGTTAAAGTGTAAACTCTAGCTGAAGTCATTTTAAAGTTTCTGATTATACAATGCTTCGTTGTTTCTCACGGGCGACTTCAGGTCATCAGTGATGTGGAAGAAGCAGACGTATCCCAGTGGGTGTTTTAGTGGCATAATGGCCAAGGTCTGGGTGTCTCACAGTGGGGCTGTCTGCTGTGGTCTTCCTGCACCCCCCTGAGCTCTAGGGTTCCCTCACCCTAGGGACCTTGGTGCTGAGCTCACCGTCTTCCTGACTGCACATGGAGATGGCATCATTCTCAGCCTTTGGCTCCTTTGATTTTTTTAATGGCGTAGTTCTAACTCTAGTCTGGGGTATGCATGTGTGTATTAGTTTTTGTCTGAGTTTCTGGGACGCAAGCTGTAAAGGTTCTTTTAGTCACTTGCATATGTCTGTCTCAATACCCGAAGTCTGCGGAGCTCAGTAAGTTCTATTCGTTATTGCTGGTAGCCTAGGTTTTTAGAGCATTTCATGTTAGAAATAAAGGGAGTCTTAATCTCATTCCTCATTTTATGATAAGCCCATAGACCACATTACTTGCAGGAGCCGCCTTCTCTATATTTAGGTATAGCATCTGGGGTGAGTCTCTAGTGTTGACCACGTGCAGAAAGCCTGATAGGAGCCCCAAAGTTCAGAGGGCCTGGGCTTCGGGCCTTGTGCCTGCCTTGCTGCCTGCTTTGTTAGATGGCTCTCTAGCAGTAACTATGTCAGTCCCTGAGAGGCAGTGTTGCATTATGCATGAGAACTTGGGGTAGTCACAGCAAACATGCCAGTCCTGAGAGAACCACAGGGAACCTGCCAAGAGACACATGTCTTCATGTAGATGCAAAGGGTTGGGAATGTTCTGATTTCCTTGCTCGGACTGGTGTGAACTTCGGCAGGGTGTCCCGGAAGATTTGGCATCCTTCCGCCAAGCCTCAGAGTGTTCAACAGAGGCCCTGCCCAGCTCTTCCCTGTCATGCCACCCACCTCCAGCCCTTTGTTTTCTTGGTGTGACAGAGGTGAGGTAAAGTACAGCTCAGGGCCAGTTAATAACCCCCGTTGTGCTGGGTAATTCTCCTAATGGCTTCTTGCTGCTTGAGGAAGAATTATCATGTAACTTCAGAAAAGGCCTGAGTGGCTGGAGAGTCAGGGTAGTACCCTGGCTAGCAGTATAGATTACAAATTTTTCCCAATTATTTTTACCTGTTAAACCCCAAACATATAATTTTAAATTACCATCTTTTTAAGTGTTAAGTTTAGTGATATCAAATAATGAATCTGCAGAACTTTTCCATTTTGTCAAGATGAAGTTCTACCCATTAAATTACAGTCCATAGCCACCAGTCCCATCCCTGTCCTGGCCCTGGAATCTACTATGCTTTCTTTTGCTATGACTTTGGAGACTTTAGATGACTCTTGTACTGCTGGAATCATGACCAGTATTTACCTTTTTTCTGATTTCTCTCATGTAGAACAATGCCCTCCAGGTTTGTTCCTGCTGTAGCGTATGACAGGATTTCCTTTTTAAAGGCTGATTTTTTTTCTCTTGTTGACTACATCCCCGTTGGATTGTATACACAATGAGCTATGGGCGGGTGCATTACTTCTTAGCTATTGTGAAGAATGCTGCTGTGAGTATGGGAGCAGATATTTCTTTGAGCATACAGATCTTCTGAGTATATATCCAGAAATAGGATTCCTGGGTCATATGGTGCTTCTATTTTTAACATTTTGAGGAACTTGTTTTCCATAGCTGCTGTACAAGCCTACCAATAGTGTCCAAGGATTCTAGTGTTCCTACATCCTCACCAACATCTATTCTCTGGTTATTTTGAGAGAGGCCTTCCTAAAGGGTGTGAGGTAATATCTCATTGTGGTTTTGGTAATTAGTGTTGTTGAGCATCCTTTTATATCCTGTTGGCCATGTATATATTATCTGTGGTGAAATGTCTACTCAAGTTCTTTGCCTGTATTTTAATAGAGCGGTTTGTGGGGTTTTTGTTTGTTTGTTTGTTTTGGGGTTTTTTTTGGTTTTTTTGCGGAACCGGGGACTGAACTCAGGCCCTTACGCTTGCCAGGGAAGCGCTTATTCCACCGAGCCATTTTCCCGG
This sequence comes from Tympanoctomys barrerae, assembly GCA_002564285.1. NCBI lineage: Eukaryota > Metazoa > Chordata > Mammalia > Rodentia > Octodontidae > Tympanoctomys > Tympanoctomys barrerae. The sequence goes on along the minus strand of NDGN011540942.1, from coordinate 8,597 downwards.
CCCCTATGTTTTTGTTATTGAGTCAAATATGATTTTAAATCAGATCTTCCTGAACTTGCATCCTGGCTCCTTCATCTAGGAGTGGGGTGGCCAAGAGCATCTGCTTACCCTCCCTGGGCAACAGTGACTACAGCTATAGCAGAGCACAGTAACAATGCCCACCTCATAGAGGCAGGGGCATGGGCCAGTCAGTGGAAGCTGTGGTCACAGAATGCATACTGCATGCATTGGATGTAGGATTTAAAGGGACAGAAATAAAAAAGGCTGCCTCCTCCACAAATGTCGTTCTTTAATTCCACCATTGCCTCCTTCATGTTTAGTCCATCACTGGGCTTTTAGGAATTTTGAAGACTGTGGCATTTGGAGAAACTCCTGTTGCCAAGAAGACCCTTTGGGGCTCCTGGACAGTGCTAGTTGGCACAGTTGCTTCAGCTTCTGGTGAAGGGCCTGTATGGGCTGAAGCTGTGGTCCAAGGAAATGTGGTCCCATAGGAGGTGGCTTGTCACCTCTGCCTCCTCCAGCCCCTCCTCCTACTGAGCAGCCCTGCGCTCTGAATGGAGGGACAAGAAAGCCTGCAGCACTGTGCTGAGAAGACATGGGGATTTCTATCAGAATTCTTGATGGGGAGAAGGAAAAAATGGGCAAGGGATTGCTCTAAGAAGTCAGTTACAGATGTTTCGTTTCTTAAATCTTCCCAAAGGAAGGTTAAAGAGCCTGTGGCTTTCAAGATTTCCTGAGGCTGACAGGTGCATTGAGGGGAACCTGCCCGTGGAAGGACCTGGTGATCTGCTCTCCAGGACTGGCTTCCCTGAAGCTGTGTGCAACGCCCATGCAGCTTCTGAGGCCAGAGTGCAGCACCTCGTTTTCCTCCGTTGGGCATGTGCGTTTAGGAAATGCACATGCATGGAGGTGCCCAGGTGCATGTCCTGCCCAGTGACTTTGTTCATAAAGCACTTGGCTGCTTCAGCCTGGCCTCCCATCTCCGTCTGTCCTGTGCACTGGTACCTGGTCACAACTCTTGATTCTGAGCAGCTTGGAAGGCAAGCTTGGCATGTGAGGACTGCCATATGCAGTTATGGTCAGTGGAGCCACTGAAGAGGATGTGTGTTGCCTCTGTGATGTCATGAGGGGCCAAGTAAGCTGTGGTAATGTTTGCGAAATTTGTTTATCCCAAAAAAGTTTTCAAAAATGTTTTGAATTCAGTTTGTCTAACTCATGAAACAGATTGCATTTAAGCATTTAAAATCTTATCAAGTATATTTTTAGTTATTTTTTTGGAAACAGTTCAGCTTATCTAATTTAACTATGAAACATTAAATTTAAGCATTTGAATTCTATCAAGCATTGTCTGTCTGTCTGTCTATCTGTCTGTCTGTCTATCTATTGAAACATAGATACAGCCTGGTCTCTTTGGACTTCCTCGATTCAGTTCTCCTGCCTCAGCCTCCGCAGTCGCTGGGTGTACAGGCACATGTCTCTGCACAGGACTATGTCAGGATTTTAAATGAGTATCACTGAACTCACTTCCTTCTTTATTTTAGTAGTATCAGGGGTTGAATTAGGCCCTGTACACTGAGCTACCCCAGCTCCTTTTGTTTTAATTTTGAGATGAGTTTCCCTAAGTTGCCCAGGCTGGGCTTCAACTTGTGACCCTCTTGCCTCAGCCTCCCAGAGTGCTGGGACACAAGTATGCGCCACTCCGGCTTCAAGGCACTGGCGGTTAGGAGCTGTCTCATGGGCCAGGCCAGCTGTTTCTGCTTCCTTGGAGAGAACCTGGAGGCCCGAGAGGACACAGCTCAAGCCCATTTCCCTACAGCCTCGCAGTCGTGGTTCCTACGCAAGTGCTGCTTCCCAAGTTAGCTGTGCCCGTGATGTGGATTCTTATAAAGAAGACAGTGTGCTGGGGCTTTCCAGGAAGAAAGGTCACGCTTTCACATATAACTCGGTGCACATTGTGCAAGACAGGGAAGAACTGGCTCCATTATTTTAAACTTCTTGTTCCGCCTTACAGACTGCCCCGTCCCCTCTCCCCAGCAGAGCACAGAAGTGTTTCCTAACTCTGAGGTCATAGGTTTCCTTTCCTGGGTTCTCTTGTCAGGTCACACCCCAGGAGCGTTGTGCAGTGGGTGGGTGGGTTGGCGTTTGCAGCCACAGATGCATGTCAGACAGCAGGAAGTGGAAAGGTGGAGCCCTGCAGGGTTTCACTAGAGCTTTGAGCAGTCAACCTGTTGCTAGCCACTAAGGCACAGAGCTGCCCTCCAGCACTGAGCGTGCGGCTGTGGAAGCAGCGACCCAGCGTGGTTTCCTCGCAGCTTTTGGCAATCTCTTGTGCACGCCCTGACTGTCCCTGCCTCTTTTCCTGGAATGATCTGTGAATTCTACTTGTGCTCTCTAAGCTTCTAACTCCTTTGTTCTTTCCTTTCCCAGCAGCTCCTACCAAACATCTCTCAGGCAGGTGAGGCCTAATTTCTGCTCTTTTCTGCTAATTTCTAGTTGAAAATTCCTGGTGCGCCCCCTCTGAACGTGAGTCTTAAGTGTATGTGTCCTTCCCAGAACCCTGTATGTGAGTCAGGGTTGCAAGTTCCTGCCTCCTGGCCTGGCCTCTGCTCGGGTGCGCTCAGGGGCAGCAGACTGTGTCCCAGTGTGATACTTTAAAACCTACTTAGGGACCAAGGAGACACACGTGTCCCAGAGCTGAGAAAGCCCAAATGCCAAAGGGAAGCCTCCTGTAAACATCCCACAGCCAAAGGGAAGATAGTAGCTTTGGGTGGTGGATGACATTTCTTTTTTAAAAAATAAGCCTTTTCAGTAAAAATAAACTTGTTTATATATAGTTTCCCTGGGGACAAATAAAATTGTTCATTTTTAGAAAATTAAAAGCTAGTCAGCACACCTAAAAACCTTCTCTTGGGCTAGAGAGATGGAAATGTCGGTCACCTCTTCTTTGTATCCTTGTGGTACGGTTGTGTTACCACCTCACCCATCCCTGTCCCACGACTGTCACTCAGCCAAACTCATTTGAAGACCTTCATGGCCACAATAACTGTTCATTTTGGCTCTCAGGATATTTTTCTGTAATGCAGTCTTGTATCACTGTGAAGATATCCTGAGAGGGTTTTTATTAAAGTCCAGTATTTGCACTTAAGATATAGGCCCTGCCCCGACATTAGGTGGGTCAGTTGTGAGTCTGTGAATGTGTAGAGATGCCAAGTGCTCACAGTTCTATGTAAAGCACTGAGCTAGGTATTGTAATGAAAGTGGGGTTGATGCTAAATGAAAGGAGAAGGCAAGGGTCGTGAGGGACACCACAAACCCAAGGGAGAAAAGCATGGGAGGTGCTGGGTGGATGGCAGTGTGAAGGTCAAGAGTCTGAATTGGAAAGCTGCCACGAGAAAGTTTCAAGTCCCCTGGAGGGTTTGCGGGCAGCAGAGCTGGACAGGAGATGCATGCCAGTGGGGAGCTGTGGCCCCATGATAAACGTGGTAAATGATAGCTCCAGAACCCAGGCTGCGAGGCCCTGGTCTTAGCTTGTGGCTATGTATATTGTTCTGTTTGGGTTGGGTGATTCATCAGCCACGGTCTCTGACTATGATCAGATCTGGACATATTCTGAAAGATTTCCCATTGCTGTAGTAGTGTGGGTATTTGTCTAGGTTAGCAGGGAATGCATTTCCTAAGGAAATGGCTCTAAATTTAGTTCACACAATTGGCCTTTCACAAAAGAAATGTGATTTGGCCTGTGTTTGATAAGTAAGTTATAAAAAAAAAAGAAAAGTAAGTTATATTTTTAAACTTTATTTGTTGGTCATCCATAATAGGTAGAGTCATTGTTGAATTAGAAATAATTTAAGAGGTATGCTGGTTTCTTAGTGTCTCAGTGTTACCTATTGTGACATCATCAATTAAGGTAAATTAATCGCCTAAAAAGTAAGTGGCTGAAAGGGTGCTGAATGCCAAAAGCCAGGGGCTCTTAGACTTTAGCATGTGTTAAAGTCCTACTTGTGCAATCCCAGGTTGCTGGGTCTATCCCGGAATTTCCAGTCGGACTGGCTGGATGGGGCCCAGCCTGCATTTCTAAGAATGCAGGACACTTGGATCACCTGGTGGCCCACGTTCTGTGGACCTCAGCCCATGTACTGTTGCAGGGGGCTGTCAGCCAGATCGTGTCTTCTGGGGCCACAGCTGGGCCCATGCAGAGTAGGCTAGACAGCAGGCACAGTCGCAGGACGTCAACAGCGTGAGTGAGGCATGCTGAGTGGGTGGGCATCTTTTTATGCACACATGCGGATGAGATAAAGGGGCCAAGCTTCCTGCTCACTGGCTGTCTGGAGCAGACTTGGCAGCCAGTCATTTTCCCGCCTCTCAGCACACAGCCCTCACTCCCTGACCTGCCTCATTTCTTCCCATCTGTGTGTCAACTGCTCATTCTCTGGGCGCCGGGATCCGCCTGCAGTTCCTGGGTCACTTTGCTGCTCTGATTCCCCGTCATGCCCCTGTCTGCTCAGGACTAAGCTCCCGACTGCCCTTTCCGTGTCCCATAGTGGCCCTCTTCCTTGCCACCCTTGTAGCCATTCTCCTACCGTGCCTTATTCTTCCTTGCAGCGGGGCCCACTCCTTAGGGACAGGGCTAGTACATTGCACTGTTGTTCTGGGATGAAATGAGTGGATGATTGGTCCCTGGGGGATTAACTCCTTATTTATAATACTTCATGTAGGGTTTTATAAAGTAGCATATGTGTCCGGTACAGCTATCTCTACATAGATACAAACAAAACATATATAGTTTCATAGGACTTTTGCATAATTTAAAACCAACCAGCGGAGCTTCCACAGGGCCTTGCTTCATCCTGTGCCCCTCGGTGTGTATTCTCCCTGGCCCTCACACCTTAGTTCTTCTGACTTCTCTCCCTTGTGCCCAGTCTTCCCAGGAAGCTCTGGGCTGCCTCCATCTGCCTCTCTCAGCTCCTCTTGTATTTATTGTCTGTGTTCAGAATGGCTGGGCTGAGGTCAGTGCCAGAGCTGCAGGCCTGTGGAGGAGGCGCCTGGGGACCCAGCCAGGCAGGGAGTGGCACAGGAAGCTGGCCTGTGACCTTAGAGCCGCCTTCAGTGGGTAGAAGAGGCATTCAGGCAGGCAGAGTCCAGAGGGCCTCCACCCTCTCCACTATGGCCCCGCATAGCATGAGTCCTGGGTGTGCCGAGGCATTGGCGAGGGGGCCCTGGGCCCTACTGCTTCCTTTGTAGAACAAGTCCTTGCCTTGCCCACTACTCTTCAGGATTTCAGTGTATTGGTTTTGTCCTAAATGCCCAACCTGATTGATTGTGGAGAAATCTAAGCAACAGAAAGATTTTGTCAACAGATCCTCTATTTTTAGAAGACATTAAATTATGATGTTAACAGGAATTCAGCATTTACTGCAGCCCTAGTCCAGGCATAGGCGCTATCACGGTTTCCCATTCAGTCTCCACAGAAAGCTGCAGGATTGGGGGCTGTAATGGCTGTCACTTCTGGGTAGAACTCAGTCCGAAAGCCCAGGAACAGGCCTGTTTCCAGGGGTGAGCAGCAGGGATGTGTGCCTTCTCCTTTCTGCCCCTGCTCTGGGCATCAGGATGAGCTGACCTGGGGTCAGTTTTAGCCCTGGCTCCTCCAATGGACTATGGACTCTGATTGACTCTATGTTCTGGGCATCTCCACAGAGGGACATGGACAGCACCTAGTTTTTTTCTGGTGATTCTGGGAATACCACTGGTGGGTACTGGTAGAGCTCACAGCTCGGCACATGGTAGACCCTGAGAAACTGGGTATCAGGCCTCTTTGGGCCTCAGTTTCCACACTAGGAAGGGAAAGAGTTGAGCTAAGTCATCTTGAGTGTGCCCTTCAGCTCTGTGTTCCTGTGAGAGCTTACTGCATCCCCATGATCCAGGAGCAGGAGGGAAAATGGCCCTGGGATGGCATGGGGAGCAGCAGGGCCGATGCGGCCAGGCTTCTGCACACCCCTCAGGTGTGGCTCGCTGTCCTAGGAATCAGTGTTGGGTAGGTGCGGACCGGAAAGAGCAAACTACTACAAGGATTAGCAGTCTGTATTCTAAGGTGAGTATTTTTCTTCTGTTTATTATCTTTAATGAGAAAGTGAGAACCCAGAACTTAAGCTTCAGAAAGTTCCCTTGAGGGGCTGGGGAGATGGCTCAGTGGAATAAGCGCTTCCCTGGCAAGCACAAAGGTCTGAGTTCAATCCCCGGTTCCACCAAAAAAAAAAAAGTTCCCTTGAAAGTTGGAAAACAAATGCCCTTTATTTATGAGAACAGTTTTATCCACACATCCATGGCTTTTCTTAGTTCTCTCCAAGGTCCTGTAACCACAGCCTCCCACTAAGGCATTGCTTATTCCTCTGGGGATGGGCCAGGCCCAGATGGAGGAAGCCAAGAGCACCCTCGTGCTGGTGGGTCTGCCACCTGCAGGTTCCTCCAGGTCTGCACTCCAGCTGTTACTCTGGGCCCCCACTCAGGGCCACCCCTGTGGGTCCTGGATGCTTCTCCTTTGAGCTGTTGACCCCAAACAGGCCAAGTCTGGCTTTGGCTTCTTCATATCTTGTCTTCAATGGCTTTGAAACCTGTCCCAGACAGCTGGCTCTGGGGAGGATGAGGACTAAAGAGCTGCAGGGCCTCGGCCTCTCTTCCTGCTTTCGATTTGTTTTGGCTGCATCGGAACAGCTTGCATCCCTGTCTCTGCATCATGTCCCTTTACAGTTTTTCATGTTACATGCCGGGCGGGGTGGTAGTGCTGGTGTCCCCTACAGTTAATACGCACGTTCGTTCTACAAGGTAAGCATTATTAGCAGAGTTTGCATATAAGGAAGCCAAGGTATAAAGTGACCAGGTGAACTGCTGGGGTTGACTGCATGGATTCCTGGGGAGCCCATTTGATCCCACACATCTGGCTCCGGGCTCTGTGCTCTTTGTCTGACAAACAGCAAAGATCCACCCTTCCTTCCTGTCTTCCAGAACACTTTCTCTGCGTATCCTGTGCTCCAGTGATAATGTACTTCTCTCAGCCACCTTGTGGAAATTTGAACCGTATCTTATTCCTACCTGCATTTCCAGCATTGCTCCTTGCATGTAATAGGAACTAAAAAAAACCTTTTTTTTTTACTAAGTGAATTTTAAAGAATATGTTTTCCTATAGCTAGACTACAGAAAATAATATCTCATTTTTCTATACAACACCCAAAGAGGGCCAGAGAGATAGCTCAGCAGTCTACGCACCTGCCCAGCAAGCAGTTTGATCCCTGGTACTGCATGCCGTGCTGGCCCCAGGTGCTGAGCTGGTCACCAAAACCAGGTGTGGTGGTGCACGCCTGTAATCTCATCACTGGGGAGGTTGAGACAGGAGGATTACACAAGTCCAAGCTGTGTAATGAGACCCTGTACCAAAGAAAGGAAGGAAGGAAGGAAGGAAGGAAGGAAGGAAGGAAGGAAGG
>NDGN011540932.1:5871-17757 GCA_002564285.1 Tympanoctomys barrerae | reverse complement strand
CAACGGGAGCTGTAGCCAGATCCGCCACCTGGGCAGCCAACAAAGGGAGCTATAATGGAGGGATGTATTTTTCTGCTACTGCTTCACCCTGCATACTCTAGAAAAAGCCAAGAGGAGAGCTCAGACTCCCACCTCATGGAGATACACTGAGTCACCTGCCCAGGCTGTGCCAGAGAAAGTCTATCGTGGAGCCAGGACCCACCCTCTGGCAGCCTTGCCAGAGTTCCCTTTCCCTGTGTCCGGGGTAACTGCAGGGGGAGCCAGGGCTCCCAGCCCTGCCCAAGAGTAGCGAGGAGCCTCCCACGGTGGGGGTCACTGCTGGTCACCTAGCTTCTCCTCCCGTGTGGCAGTATGGAGACCCTGCCAGTTAGCCAGTGTGCTCACACAGAAGCTAGTTAAAATTGAAGTCTAACAAGACTGAGTCTTATGATTTAAAAGTTTAAAAAAGAAGCACTGAATGTAAAAGGTCAGTTAATAGATGTCAAAGTGAGAAATGATAGTGTTTGAATTATTCAAAAGAAATTTCAAAGCAACCATGAAAAAAGTGCTTCACTGACTAATTATGAACATGATTGAACAAATGGAAAAATAAAAGTCAACAAAAAAATTATTCTCAGCAAAACAACAGAGGACATAAAGAAGGACCAAGTAGAAAATGCATAATTTAAAAATACAGTACTGAAAATGAAAAGCAATAGATGAACTGAATAACAAATTAGAGGAACAGAAGAATCAGTGAGCCAGATGATAAAACAATAGAAATTATCCAACCTGGATAAAACAAGAAAACAGAATATTTTTTAAATGCACAGAGATTTCAGGACCTGTGAATCTAACAAAAGTCCTACCATTTATGTTGTTGGACATCTGGAAAGAAAGAAGAAAAAGAACAAGGCAGAAAAAGTTTTCTAATAGTGGCCTGTCCGCAGGTGTAATTCGGTGATAAACTACTTGCTCAGTATTATGAGGCCCAGGGTTTGATCAACAGTACAAAAAGAAAAGTTCTAGTCACCTAGGGAGTAGCAGAGAAATAACAATGGAAAATCAAAAAAAAAAGTGAATGAACAGATGTCAGGTGTTAGTCCTGGCATAGAAAATAAAATGTCAGATGTTAGTCCTGGTATAGAAACAATTATATTAGATATAAGTGGCCTAAATCATCCATTAAAATTAAAAAGCAGAGATTGTCAAAACGTACCTGAGCACAGGAGGTGAAGACCCCGCCACCCACACACCAGGAAGGCAGGACTCAAGAGAAGCCACACCCACCAGCTCTCTGATCTTGGGTTTCCTGTCTCCAGAATTGTGAGAAAGTAAATCTGTGTTGTTTAAACCACCCAGTGTATCATATTTTGCTGTGGCAGCCCCAGTAGCCCTCAGAAACCAGTTAATGGGTGATCAACCAACAGACTCCAACATGTTTTAAAGTCCAGCCTTCAACAGAGTAGATGGTCTTTGCAAATGTCCTCAGAACAAGGACAAGATCTTACCCTAAGCCATAGAAAGATTTCAACAAATTTAAAAGAATTAAAGTCATACAGAAATCTTTTGACCACAGCAGACTCAAGCCAGAAATCAATAACAAAAGGAAATATCCAGATGTTTAGAAACTAAAAATCACACTTCTTCATAATGCATGGATCCAAAAATAAAGTAAAAATAATTAAGTGCAATTAATTAAATTAAAAATTAAAATTCAACATGGCAAAATATGTGTGACACAGGTAAAGTAGTACTGGAAACATAACTTAAAGCACTAAATGATTGTATTAAGAAAAGGAAACATCTCAAAGCACAAATGGCAACTCCCATCTCAAGGACTTAGAAAATGGAAAGCAAGATAAGCCCAAAGCAAGCAGAAGAAATAAACAGGAGCAGATATAAGAGCACTTAAACAATTCCTAACACATGAATTTGATGTCTTAGAGAAGATGGCCCTACTCCTCAAAAAAAAAAGCATAAATAGCCCTCATTATGAAGCAGGCAAGATGAATGGACCTCAAAGTACTAAAGAAACTGAATTTGTAATTTTTTTAAATTTCCACAAGTGAAATTTCCAGGTCCAGATGGTCTCTCTAGAAAATTCTACAAAATTGGTATTAAATAATTAACACCAATGCGATGCAATCTTTTCCCAAAAAACGAAAGAAGGAATGCTTCTCAAGTTTGTTTTATGGAGCTAATGTTATCTAGACAATAAGATAACACAAAGACAATACAAAAAAGACAGAGAGACAGAGGCAGAGGAACTGAGGGACACACGTCCAGGCCCTCTGGCACCTCCCTCAGGCCTCCTCTGTGAATTCGGTAAGTAATGATCTCCACTAACAGTGACTGTCTCACCAAGCTGTATAAGCCAACAGATTTTAGAAATCAAAATAAATTGTATGCATGAATGTTTACCTACATAACAAAAGGAAATCTCCAAATGCTTAGAAACTGAAAAACACTTTTCCACATAATGCTGGGGTCAAAAGGGAAGTCTCAGAAAGAACTTCTAAAAATGCAGTCAGTCAAATTCAAATGAAAATATAATGTCAAAATATAGAACACGGGCAAAGCAGATTGAAAAGGAGATGTTAATGGCTGCATAAATATCCACTCATCCATCTGAAAAATGACTTACGACGTACATTAGGGGCTGCAATGTGTCACCAGCTGAGAGCACACACTCTGGGGCTCAAGGCCAGGTGTGGAAGACAAGCCTTCAACAGGTGAGTGTTTGATTATGAACTAAGCAAATATTATTTGTCACTAATGAAAATATTTGAGTGATGGTCTAGAATTTTAAAGTATATGTTTTTGTAAGAATAAGTGACTAAAAAGATGAAACCAAGTAAGTGACAAATAGCAAGCCATAGAAAGGGGAAAGATAAAGCCTGGTGCATCCGTCAGCTATACTTGAGGGTACCGGATTTCTTCTATAAAAATTAGTCAAGGAAATAATCTCAAGCACTGCTGACCGACTGCCAAGCAGCTCAAGTGCTGGCGTGTTCAGAGGGCACGAGGTCCAGCAATCGGGGCAGGAGAAAAGAGCAGCTGAGGAGAGGAAGCACGCTCGGCGTCCACTCCAGCCACCCTCAGGAAGTAGTCCGGACTGTCGCCTCCGGCTTGCAGCAATATTTTGTGCTTGGCACGTTATCAGTCAGAGCCACAGCATACTGCCTTTGATTAAATCCTACTGAAATAAAATAGATGTTTTCCTTAATCAAGCCCACACTGTAGTTTAAATCCCTTCTGGAGCAAAATGCGAGCCCCTATGTGGGAGGCAAGCTCATCACAAGGTTCCCTGGGAGAGGGTTTCAAAGCTTGTCCAAGCAGGCATTGAAATGGGACTTTGTCTGTCTTCCAAGAAGTAGCCAGCAGGCTAGACAGGCTTCATGCTACCCACCTTATTTGGGGGACAAATTGTTGGTTCACTCACAAACCTGACCATCCAGCCAAACAGATGGATCCAAGGAGCTGGGTCAGAAGTGTCTTCTTTTTTCTGTTCTGGATCTTTTAGTTTTAGTTAAACTAAAAACTTATATTATGTTTTCTACAAAAGCACAATATATTATTTGCAAGAGATGGCTCTTCTTGCAAAGAAGATGGCTCAGTGGACTAAAGCTCCTGCTTAGGCAGAGCGCAGCAGCCCCCTCCCCAGGGTGCCGTGCAGGGCCCCTCCCCGGGGTGCACTGGACAACTGAGATTGGGCATGGTGATGCGCACTCATAATCCCAGCACTTGGGCGGCTGAAACAGGAGGCTCACTATGAGTCAGATCTCCGTTGTGAGACTATGTAGACCTGAACTAATTACAACAACAACAACAAAAAAGTCTTGAGGACACAAAGAACTTTGTTTAACAGAACTCACTCTCCAAGAAGAGAGGTTTCTGACTGGAAGGTGAACTTACTCTTTCTGTGCTGTCTCCTCCTGCAGGGGCCAGATTGTCTTAATTACTTTTCTCTGGGCGCTGAGACAAAATCTCCAACACCCAAAGCTGAGGGAGGGAAGGCTTCTTTAGCTCACAATTTCTGGAGGTTTCAGTCCATACTCAGTGGGCTCCCAGGCAGGGAGGTGCACACAGGAGCAGGTGCTCAAGGTGGCAGAAGATGGCAAAGCAACAAGGGCGAAGGGGGAGAGTGAGCCTCCTTTCCTTCCTTATACTGAAAGCAGGCTGCCCTTGGGCGGGGAGGTGTAGCCCTCGCACTATCTCCCTGCCCTCCTCTTGCCCAGGATGAGGATGTTTCCAAAGTAAGGACCTTGACCCCCTTAGGAGTTGCTTAGTTCAACTTCGAAACTTCTCAAGTTGATACAGTGCATCAACCATTACAATCCACCCCTTGTCAACTTGGCAAACAGACACATTTCTTTAAACTGGTTCCAGATACAAAGAAGTGTTTATTCTTATCATTTCACAAGTTGAACATTACAATACAGGTTAACTCCTTGAGAACCAGTGATACCAACATTATATTACTTTAGAACACAACATTCCACCCCTGGGCCCCCAGACTCACACACATCCCTTTACACAAAAGGCACTTAGTGTATCTCCAAGAGTTATCAAAGTCCTAACAGTTTCACCACTGCTGAAAAGGTCAAGTTCCAAGTCTTCTTCAAGTTGTAAAGCAAACTCTTAGTTCAAGACCTTGCACAAATTAAAACAAAGTGAAACACTTCCAACATTCAATGGCACATGATAAACATTTTCATTCCAAAAATTACAAACAAAGGATTGGGACCAAAGCAAGTCCAAAATCCAGCAGGACAAACATTAAGTTCTGCAGTTGCATGTCCAGCATCAAGCAATCTGCAGCAAATCGTGACTCCCAAGGGCTTAGGTCACCCCACCCTGTGGCATTTCTGCTGCCTACAGCTCCCACAGTATCTCTCTCAGGCTGGCTTTGCTCCCTCCTCTTTCTTTAGATGATCCATATTTCTGGCTTTGCCAAACTTCTGGGGTCTCCACCGCACCTCTGGCTTCTCTCTTGCAGCTTCACACACTGCCCTCCCAGGGGCACACTACCTGGCCCCCAGGCCATCTGAAATCAGGGTGGAAGTCACCTTAACCCCATAACTTTTGCTTCCTGCCTGCACCTAAAACCAGAGTCATGTGGATGATGCCAATGGCTGCTGCCAGTTGGAGCCGGAGCCAGGCTTTCCTCTCTCTTGGTTGGAGGAGTCCAGGCCTGGATCAGTAGGCACTCTGAATCCAATTCTGAGGAACAAATTTTCTATGCTGCCACCATTCTGGAACATGGTGCTCTGCAGCTTATTCCTCAAAGCTAAGTCTTTCATTTTTGCAGTTTTGAAGTTTCAAGGGGTAGACTTAAGTCATCTTTTCTATTCTCCTATTGCTCCTCAGCAAACAAGATCTCCTCATATGTGGTTGGGGAGATAGCTGAGCAGGCTAAGTGCCTGCCTGGCAAGAAAAAGGATCTGGGTTTGATCCCTGCTACCACATGCCAAGCTGGCCCAAGAGCCCCAGGTGTGCCATGCCAGCACAAAACCAGGCATGGTGAAGCACACCTGCAATCACAGTGCTGGGGAGTCTGAGACAGGAGTATCACTGAGTCTGAACTGCATAGTGAGACCCTGTAACAAATTAATTAATTAATATTAGTTTAAAGATCTCATGTCTCTTTGTAGTCCATAGATCCACAGGAACTTCCCTTTGAGCCAAGCTCATGATGTTTTAAGTCATCTGGGATGGCTCTTTGCTCTTGATTCTCAGCATAAATCTGGCTTAATGCTCCCAATAACAGCCATGCCACTACTTCAACATTTGACTGCCTTGAAATTTCTTCTTCCAGATTAATTAGCCTGCCACCCTTAATCTCAATCTTAGGCAGTCTCTAGACATGAGCAAAATGCAGACCAACTTTCTGCCAAGGCATAAAACACATCATCTGGAGTCCAGCAACCAATGCTTTCCTTCTTTCCAGCAGAAATCTCCAAAGCCCGTTCTTTAATGGCAAGATTTCTACTAGCGCTCTGTTCTTCTGAGCTCTAGCCAGAGTCTCCCACACAGAACAGCCTAAGATGTTCCAGCTCTACTCTTTCAGGTTCATCTCTGAACCTTTCCAAACACTTCCCACAAGCCACCCCCAAAAGCTCTTGAACCACGTGGTCAGGTACGGCTATAGCAACAACCCCACTCCTGGTACCAAATCCTGTCTTAATTACTTTTCTCTCCTTATTGAGACAATATATAGACCCTCAGAATTAAGGAAGGAAAGGTATATTTAGCTCACAGTTTGTGGAGGTTTCAGTCCATAAGCAGCTGACTCCAAAGCAGGACAGCATGGCACAAGGGCAACTATTCATGGCAGGTAATGACAGCAAAAGCAACAAGAGGAAAAGGGGGAACAGCAAGCCTCTTTTCTTCTCTTATATTGTAAGCAGGCTACCACCTCCTAGGGTGGGTGTAGCACTCACACCATCTCCCTGCCCCTCCTCTTACACAAGATGAGAATGTTTACAAAGTGAGGACCCTGGCCCCCTACTGAGTCACTTAGTTAAACTTCTCAAGTTGACACAAGGCATCAACCATTGCACCAGGTCTACCAGTCTCATCAGATGGCCTGAGTAGGTGGTGGGACAACACACAGTCAACCTAATTTAGTTTCTCACCCTGAGTCCACCTCAGGACAATCTACCCCTCCAAAGTATCCCCACACAGTCTCTTTGGTTATCCTCTCATTCTACTTTCTTTTACATTAGGCATTGCTTTCCCTCCTTTCTTCTTATACTTGCTCTAGGACTGGAATCTTGAATCTACATCTGAAAGATACTGAGTGTCATCTCCTAATCTTCCTAGAACCAGCGTCATGGCTTATCCCGCTTGTTGGTTTCCCTTTGTCACTTGGTTTCCAAAGTTCTCTCAGAATGGAGACTACTCAAGCTGTTACCCATATGTGAGGGGCACACAAAGGCAGAGGTAGATCAAGAGAACAATGGGACTAGGAAAAAAATCAAAGATTGTCACAGGTTGGACTCCTCGGGGTATCAAATATCTGGCATAGAGATCTGTATGCAGGAAGCTTGCTCGTTAAACACTCGGGGTCTGCAGCTGTTAGACAGTGAAAGAAGGAAGAAAGACTGGATATCCAGAAGGGAAAGGTGAGGTGTCACAATACTGGGTGACTTTCATAAGGAGAAATCTTAGGCTGGAATGGCCCTGATTTGGTGTCCCCATGATTAGGACAAGGAAAATATGCTTGGCTTGTGTTTAGCTACTCCCTGGATCAGGAGTTCCCCAAGGAAAGGGATGTGACCTTGGTAGATGCACTTTTCTCCTAAGGATGACAATCACCAGACAGGAATTCAGCCAGCCACTCTCCTGGCAGCTAGAAGAATATTTAAATCCTGGAAGAGGAAATCTCTGTAACATATCGTAGCATGGACTACAAAGCCTGCCATCCTGCCTGTGTTCATAATTTTGATCTCTTGAGCTCAAAGAAGAATACAGAAGAATACAGTCATTGTTATCAGGGGGAATAGAGAGGGTGAGTCAATGTCCCAACAGGAAACAGATGACATACCAAGATAGGGGAGTGCAGAGGGCATGACACCACAAGGCAGGTCTTTGCGAAGATTTAGGTCAAGGCTAGGAATAGCAATATAATTGTGTGGCTCTTCCCCTCCCTGGCCAGAGAAGCAAGAGGAAAGCGAGGAGACTGGACCACTTCAGGCAAGCATCATGGATGGGATCCATGCATCGAAAGGAGCAGCCACTTCAGTGAATGTCATAGCTGGCTGGCGGGCTTCACAGACAGAGCCAGGGCCCAGCACACCCGCCTGACTTTTGCTAGGGCTCCTGATCATTTGTGCCCCACTGGGATGGTGCTGGTACTGTCATCCACGTGGATCAGCTGCTGAGCAGAGTGATAAGAAAAGCATGGAGCATGATATACATTTTCCAGGCTGTACTTTCTGAGCATGGAATAAAGCTGCTCTCCACCCTGTCAGCCACAGCTGCATTTTGATCCAGCTGATCCAGCCCCTTCTCGCTGAGGCAGTTTTTTCTCTTAGTTCCAAGACCCCTCACCACCGATTTTCTCCCTGGAGTCAAGCCTGTCCTTACCACGCCCGCTGCCGGCACTTCTCGTTTTCATCAGCACTCTCAAGCAATCCTGTTGCTGCAATTTTATATGCCAGTCACTCCTCCCACTTGGATTTCAGACCCATGGGTCCATCTTCTGAATGGATAATTTCAGGGAGAAACTCTAAAATGAAAAAGACATGGTGAAGAAGTTTGTCCCTTTCTTTTCAACAAGGAGAATTAAACCCCCTACTTTCAATTTGCCCTTCCACTGTTTCTTAGGTAAGAGAATGTCTTTATAGAACATATACATCCTTCCCGAAGTTAATGTGTACATGTGAAACACTTCTGGTTAGAATACCAGTAAGTAGGGCTGGATTGACATTAGGTGACTATTAAAGTTTACAGAGCTTCATAAGGGCCCAAGAAGAACTAAAATGAGTATGAAAAAGGAGACGTGAGGGTTCCCAGGTCATGTGCCAACTTGCAATCCAGAAAAGCCAGGCTCATGGGCCGCTGCCACCACACCACACGTCCTTCACAGCCACGTACCTGAAAGAGGACATGGTGGCACCCAGGTCACATATCTCGGATCGTGAAAATGTTTTTGGGCCAAGTGGATCTGCCCTGCAGATGTCATAAAGATTCTAGGTCCACGGGTGCCCCTCTGCTTGGGTTCTGGCTACGTCTATGGAGGCTGCTGATGTAATTAGGCTTGTTTCACAGGTTACCTTCCCTGATGACTACAAGTCATTGCTCTCCCTGCTGGGTCTCTCAGAACAGCTTAAGAGACAGATTTGCCTTTCAACCTTCAAATCCTTTGCTTGCAGTTTCAGAAAATTGCCCACACTTACATAGCTCCCTGTGCCTGTCATCATTTTTCTTCTCAGATACCTGAATAACTCAGAGTTCTGTATTATATTCATTTTCACTGATCTCGTTTTTCCCTTCCTTCATTTTCCATTTAAGGGGCCATTTCCCCACATGTTGACTAAAGATTTGTTCAGCAATGATAGTTAAGTGAGGAAAACTTTCAAGAAATCTCCTGTAGGTAATTCAGGGCTATTGCTCTTCCTCCTCTAAGACAATAGCCCTGGCATCCTGAAGGTGTTGTAACGGATCACAGTTTAGCCCAGAGGAGCTCACTTCCTGGGTTGGGGAAGATGGAATTCAAAGCTTATGGAGATTTATAAATTCTAAATGATACGCATTTCTGAAATGAAATCATCATCCTGTGGTAAGAAATCAGTAAGACAAAAAAGTCTCAAGGAGCCGGACATTCCTGGAATGGAAGCCATATAAGCACAGGGCCTGACTAAGCCAGAGGAAGGGGACAAGGAGGCCAGAGGTCAAGCTGGCCACGCCTGAATTTTATGGGTTTCCAAAAGGAAGACTTGAACCACAGCACAAAGTCAAAGAAAACACATATTCATTGATCCATCCATTCATTCATTCACCCATTCGTCCATCCATTCTCCCATTCATTCATCCATTTGTCCACCCATTCATTCATCCATTTACCCATTTTCCATCTATTCACCCATTTGTCCATCCATCCACCCATTCATCCATCCATTCTCCCATTCATTCATCCATTTGTCCACCCATTCATTCATCCATTTACCCATTTTCCATCTATTCACCCATTTGTCCATCCATCCACCCATTCATCCATCCATTCACACAAACCCACTCACTTGTTCACACTGGTTATCTCCATCTACTATGTGCCTAACGTACTTTGGTGGATGCTAAGATATGAAGATAGGTAAGACCCCATGGTGCCACTGAAGAAAGCACACCCTCAGTCACAGTTTTCTAACACTTTTTGTCACAGAGATTTTTAACATCAGAGACTTTAGTGAGGGGATGGTGAGGCAGGTAGCTCAGTGGTAGTGACCTTGCTGAGGCTGTGGTCTGGTGTGTTTCAATCCTCACTTATTGGCAAAGGAAAAAAACAACTTTAGTAAGAATAATGGCAGTAAATCTACTCTTAAAATCTACTGGTTGGAAAAATGCATCGTTTATAGATATTTGTATTCCTTGCAGTAAACCTGGGCCATCCCAAGGGCAGAGAAGCCCTGGGCACATGGAAACAGCAGAGGCAACAAGAGGAGAAGCATCGGGGCTCAGTTGCACACGGTGGGACTCGGCAGCTGTGGGCTCGACTCAACCTTCCCCAATGCCCCAGACCCCACGGCTGCAAGGGCAATGGCTCTGCATCTGTGCAGCGTTACGAAGCACTGTTAGAATCATCATCTCAGGCAGTCTTTCCATAAGCCTGTAAGTCGGGATCCTTAACACACAAGTGAGTGGATCACTGGCCCAGTGAGGCAGCTCTCAAGACTGCTAAGCTGCAGGGAGGGAGGATGCCTAGACCTCCTCACTGCCCTCGCAAACCCAACCTCATGTACTTTTTTGTTATTTTAACATGGTCCCTCTAACCAAGATCATACTTAGTCCCCTAAAATAAAAGTCATATTTAATCTCTCTGGTGGATTGGCTAATGGTCACCTTGTAACACTTGGCTCAACTGACTCAGCGTGAGGCTGGGCGTAGAAGCCCACCCAAGGACTACTGCCAACAAGACAGAAAGAAAACTGCGAGGAGGATGGTGCTGTTGATCCTCCCGGGGAAGCTTGTCATGCTGACGTTCCTGATATGAACTCGGCTGTTCTCACTGTCGGGGGAGCTTGGGTCCTCTCTGTCACTGAGGATGACTGTGGTTCTCTTCAAGGGAGCTCTGTCCTTACCTTGGGCATCACTTCCTGGCTCCAGGGCAGATCGCTCGGCCTGCTGGCATACGTCTTTCACCCTGTTGGCACAAATTTTCTAGCTTCCACCACCTACCTTCAGGCCTTCCCAGTGCAGATCCCTGGTGCAGACTTGTCTGAGGCATTGCTGTGGGCTTAGGATTCCAGCTGGACTTGTGGAGCACATTGCTGTAAGCTCTAGGTCTTCAGCTAAACACTTGCAGGGCATTGCCGCGGGATCCAGGCCCCCAGCTGGCTTCTTTGGGTCTCTAGTGTGTGGACAGGTCTCCTATACCCATCTGCATTTCAGTGAATGTTATAAAATAATTTTATAAATTATCATAAAATATTATAAAACATATTACAATTACAAAATAAGTCTACTATAATCTTGTAAAATAATCCTATAAATAATGTCCTATATTAAGTCTATTCCCTGTAAATCCAGACTACTGTGATAAGCTAAAATGTACTCTGTGTCTACCAGATTACAAGTAGAAGGAGAAGGAAGATGGAGAGGAAGAAGCGGGAAGAAGAAAGAGCCAGTCACTTAGATAAGGCTTTCTATAATTTGATCATCTGCTTGCCATTTATGAGGCTTTCATTTACTAGGAAGGATTTTGCACATGAGGAGACTAACGCTCAGAGGACCGTGTCATGCCTGGGTCGCACAGCTTGTCCGAAGTATAGCCAGAACCGGGTCTCAAGCCTGCCTAGCCCCAAGCCCAGGCTCCTAGAGCCCACTCACCTCCTAGAGGGACGTGTATCGATTCAGGAAACCACCTGACAGCTGGGTGTCACTCTTCCTATCCCTCCAGTGGGGCCTCAGTGGTAGCTTCTCTTCATGGAGCAACGGATTCATATCCTTCTCTCTGAGATCTCAACCTAGTACTGCCAGAAACTTCTTGCTTTATTTTACCAAAAATGTGGTTGAATCTCAGGAAGGCAAATAGAAGACAGAGTCAGAACTTGAAGTTAAGGGACTGAGGAGATAGTGGAATAAGTGCTTGCCTGGCAAGCACAAGGTCCCAAGTTGAAGCCTTGGTACAGAGAGAGAGAGAGAGAGAGAGAGAGAGAGAGAGAGAGAGAGAGAGAGAGAGAG